>SJYA01007253.1:4702-15867 GCA_006410615.1 Neotragus moschatus
AGCACAGCAACCGTCCACGCTTCATAACATGTCCAATGAAGGGCTACTGACGTCCCTTGAGGACTTGTGGCACCGCGGAGTCAGTCACAGTGACATTGCCCTCGGCGAGAGAAGAGGTGCTATGTGCTGCCGTCCTGTCACGTCCGAGATTGCGGGAAGAGCCTAATGTGTCCGCCAGTGTGCTGCTGAGGGAGAGCACTGCACAACGCAGTCATGGTCGCGGCAGACCGTCGCTAGCGAGATGCACCGCTTCATGCAGCCTGTTAGCTGCAACGCGTGTGACTACGTGTAAGCCAACAACGCAGGTATACCTCCTACACTACCTCTGAAGGGCAAAGCATACGAAAGCGGGGAACTAAGCCTATTACCTTTAGAGGGTGTTCACAGAAAAGACTGGGGCGGGAGGCGGGCAAGGCAGACTTTTCTTGGCTTCGACTCTAGGGAACTCTTACACTGTTTGCCAAGGTCTCCGTCAAAGGCGCCGAAGTGCATGCAGTGCTTGCCCTATCCTTAACCACTCAAAGAGTCGAGCGGCCTCACGCCGCTCTGACTTTGTGGGCAAGCCAGCTGCTTGTCCGTTCAACGCGGTGGAGAACCAAGGGGCAGCTGCGCCCGCGGTGCATACCTGCGTCCACAGGAGACGAGGGCTACTAGGCGTACAGCGGTGCTCCCGCTTGAAACCGCACACTACTGCGTCTGAAGGTGTTTCCTTCTCGACGTAACGGCGGGTAGACCGCAGCGCTGTTCTTTTTTCGTGCCCCGGACGACTCGGCGCCCCGCCACCACTCATCTGATCAGTCTGCGCTGCCCTGCCAGCCCGCCTGCGATGGTCTTACACCGTGCTCTTTGCTGCGTCAATTCGTCCTACATTCAGCGGGGTGAAGATGAGCTTCTTCTAATGTGTTGTCATACAGCCAATCAAATACCACGCCTCCGGCCCTGGTGTTGTGTCGGTACTAGCCTGTCTCGCGGCTAGTCATGTGCAAACTGTGTGAAGTGGAGTCTCCGAATAAAGAAACTCAGGCTTTCTCAGCTACGACGTTCCACATTGAGCCACTGGCTTCCGCTTGCTGCGGTGAAAGGGGCGAGGCGGTATAAATTCGAATACTAGGTGCAGTGTCAGGTCCAAGAAAAGTGTATTTCTAGCCTTGGTGGCAAGTTGTTCGAGATGGCGGGGTCACGCCGCTTCTTCTCGTCCACAAAACCAAACCTACGGAGTTTGCAACACGGAAGGAGATCGTTCGACAAACACATCGCCCTGTGGGGGTTGCAGCACTGCAGTTGGCGACTTCCACAACACAATGCACCACCACAACTGCAGACTCACAAGCAGCAGTCTTTATAATGTAAGTAGCTAAGCCGTTATTTAGTCCCTTTCTCCGGCACGGCAAGAGCTCCTCTCCTACCTTCGCGTAGGGAAGGCCGCGCAGTTACGTGTGTCACTTCGTCACGGGGAAGCACCGTCGCGGACTCAGCCCGTCTGGGGCACCGCCAGAGCGAGTGCTCCGCCAGTTTGGAGGGCGGTTGCAGGCCAGGCTGTATGATTGGTTTCCAGGCAGTTCGTTTCGGTCCTGCAGCGGCAAAGCATGCCTAGCATCAACTTGCGTATGAGCTACTGTACCGGATCTGGAAAGACAACGTGCGTCCTGCGAAGCCTCCTCGTATGTTGGACCTGCTGTACTCAGACGTAGTCAAAGAGCAGTGGATTTCAAAACTTGTCAGTGAGCGCGAGGGAAGCCAACACTCAAAGAGTAGACTGGGGGCGGAATTCGATGTCTTCGGCGGAAGGTAAGAAAAACTGCGCCTCAGACTACTCCGCCCAGTCCTCGTTCCTTGCCTTTATCAGAACGTCAGCCTCGCTCGCGGCTGTCGCACCGTCTCTGCTCTCGAAGTCGACACTTCCCTCCCGACCAACGCGCGCTGGGGCTTTGGTTTTCTTGCGGCGACGCGCAAGTACCACGCAGAGAATTACAAGCAGCAGCACTGCGAGAAGAATAGACCCTATTATAATTATCCTGGTTGTAGTGAACCACCCGCCCGCTGACTCTGCAGGCTCTGGGGTTTCGCCTTGTTTCTCGGCCGCCTCAAAGCACCTCTGGTCGTCCCACGCATTGACTACCTTCGCTTCGTATCCCTCATTGCAAGTGCAGACCCTGTGCTGTCCGTTGTATTCGCAGTTCGCTGCGTGCTCACCGCAGGCTCCAGGAAAGCAATGCTCGTAGTCCGGGTCTGGTTTACAGTACGCCCCGCCTTCGTAATGGTGACGGGGCGTCGTTCCCTCCCTACACAAACAGAAGTAACCGCGTTCAGTATCCACGCATTTCGCTATGGTCGCGTCTCCGCAAGGGTTGGTCTCGCAACTTCTTTTCTTTTTTCTCCTGCATGTTGGTCCTTTTACCGACGGGGCCTCTTCGTACCCCGGAAAACAAGCGCAGCGGTACGTACCGTCTTCAAGGTCGGCGCACATCCCTCCAAGACCACAAGGCTGATAGTGTCCACAAGCACCCTTTAGCGGCTCGCACCTTGGATACTGCAGCTGGGACTCCCCATAACCTTCTCGGCATGTACACCTATGGTGCTCGTCGCGAAAGTTATCGAACGACACGCAACGGAAGGAGTGTTCTCCGCATGGAAATTTATGACAGGGGCCCTCCGGAACACACGTGTTACCCTCTGCTCGGTAACCGGATTGGCACTTGCAAGTGTAAGCGGCATCTTGCGCTACGCACTCTCCTGCTTCACGTGGACCGCACGGATTGCCTGCACAAGGGTCCTTAGAATCCAACACAGGCACTGCAGCATGAACACCCGCAGTAGGAGGACCCCATGACGTCCTCAGGAAAAAAAAGACGAAGAATATCCTGGGGGTGAAAACCGCCATTGTGGGAATACGTCACACTTGAATTATGATTCGCTAGGACGAGCCACCGAGTACACATAGAGCGGGTCTCCTCAAACTGGCTCTGCATTCCAAAACTGGTCTCGGGCAAGATCCAGGGCGTGACTTTCGAGCAGCTGTTCATCCGCGTATACCGCGTGAGACGCGGGTTTCCCTTTGGCGGTGAAGCGCCAGCATGACAAGGGAAACCGCCGGGATGTACAGTACAAAAAACTTCTGCTCTGTCGGACGAACACAAAAGCTGCGTGTGCCTCAGAGATTGCTAGCGCTGCCGTTCAGACTAGCGTGAATGAAGGTGACCGCTGGGGACCTGGCAGAGCGACGGAGTATGCGCCCGCATCACGGCTTGCGGCGCGGCAGAAACGGGGACTGTACGCTCGGGAAGAATGCTCCTCCCCGTGGGCGACTTGCGCGGCGATCGCGCGTATCAGGAGCGGCGGAGCGCCCCGATGACGGCGTCGCATGGTGGTTCACGGCGAGTTTGCTGCTGGTGTATTCGAACAACTAACGAGACGCGCTCCCGTGCCCGTTCTCTTAGCCTCACCCCGGCTACTACGCTCCTTAGCACACGTGCTGCCACACTGCAGAAGGATGTAAACGCTCGGCGCACGCAGGGATACCTGCTTGCTCGACATCCGAATGACAGGGTGACGGCAGAACCAATCCGTTGCCGAGGTGGGATATAGGCGCTGTACAGGGGCTCCTCCCACTCGCTCCCGCAACTGTGGATGCGCGCTGGCGAACGCTGGTACACCGGTATCAAAGTGTAGTCTGTGCGCGCGAAACAACTCGAAGAGCTCTGCACGCGGTACTGGCTTTCTCGAAGGCAGAAATACCGTTGCATTCGTTGTGTTTGCGACCAAAAGAGATTCGTTACAAACCCACGGAGGTTAGAGATAACTAGCATCTCCTGAGAAGCCTTGAGGAAACACCGCTGCTTGCCACATCAGCTACTCGGACCCCTTGCGACTACCGTGTTGTCGATGGGTTGGGTTGCTCTGAAGGGATCAGCAGCCCACATCGAGTCTCGCTTGGCGGAGAGCCGCGGGAGTACTACATCTTACACCTTGCGTTGAGGCTGTCATGACTATTCGAGCCACTAGCTCAGGCACCATGTAGCTCCCTGAAACACGCCGATTACGAGTGAAGGCCTCGGAACACTTCATAATCGGTCGGCACTCAAGTCGGAATACGCAGGCCGCCGGCAGCAAAGCACAAATCGAGCGCCTGCGTTCACGACGCCTGGGAGACGCCGAGGGACACAAGCACGACCTGCACGGCGAATATCACCGTGGGTAAGAGGAAAACGTCGTGTGCCTCTGTTACGAGGTCCGCCCGTCTCAGTGGACGTGTACGGGAGAGACTCTACGACACGTCTCTCTCATGTGCGCATTCTGTTGGGCTAGAGGAAATATATTCTCGTGTTTGCTGCGTCGTCCGTTTTTGAAGCGGCCTTCCAACAGCGCGAACACACGGCGATCGAGCTGGCGTCAGGACCGTACGCTAGCTGTTGGCAACGATAAAAAGCACCTCATAACTGAAACAAATGCGGATAAGGACGAAATGGCACGCCGACGTCCGGAGAGCTACACGACGTCGGCATGACGCAGGTGTCACTCGAACGTTCCGCCACGAGGATGGCCCGGCGAAAGAAGGCTCTGGCGTTAACGCTATGGTGGCCGGCAGGGACAAACGGTTCTCCTCCACCTAGTAGGCTGTATATGAAAGAAATGCTTTTCTACAGGAAGTGTGACGTGTCCGGCACTACAGCAAACAGGGTTTGAGCTTCTCTGCGATGAAGTTGAGGGTTGTACGGGGTGTCATCGACGTTTACACAACGAGGACGTCTGCGGCAAAAGAGGGCTGCCGTTGAGCAAGCTTACCCGTAGACCGTCAGTAGTGTAACGCGGACGCCGCAGCGCCTGCAGCAGACGCAGCTTAGCCTCGAAAAAAACNTCCTCCACCTAGTAGGCTGTATATGAAAGAAATGCTTTTCCACAGGAAGTGTGACGTGTCCGGCACTACAGAAAACAGGGTTTGAGCTTCTCTGCGACGAAGTTGAGGGTTGTACGGGGTGTCATCGACGTTTACACAACGAGGACGTCTGCGGCAAGAGAGGGCTGCCGTTAGGCAAGCTCACCCGTAGACCTTCAATAGTGTAACGCGGACGCCGCAGCGCCTGCAGCAGACGCAGCTTAGCCGCGAAAGAAACGGTGGACAGATAGGCGTCTCTAGTAGAAAGGGAAGCAAGAAGCTCAATGAGGTGACCAGGGCTCGAGTTTGAGGCATCAGGCGTTTCTCAGTGGTCTGCTGCTTTGCGAGTTGCTCAGACGTCCGCAGCTAGATTTCGCTCTCAGCTCGCGAGGTCGTCGTCATCCACACGCACATTTTTTTTTCCTCTTCACACGCCAGGCCGTTGTCGTTCACACGCACCCGGGTGCACTAAGCAGAAGCCGTCGTGCACCGTCCGGAGTTCGGCGCAGCTTTCACCGAAGATCGTCCCCGGCGCTACATCTAGTGGAGCACTGCAGCGTCGCGTGCAAGCGTCCGCCCAAACGGCACTCTTTTTCCGCAGGAAATGAAACGCGTACTCCGTAGGCTGCGCGTGAAGGATCAGCTCGCTGTGTCCCACTGACGGCGTGCCAGGGAAGAGACAGGTGATGCTAGTCGCTGAGCCGCGCTGTCCTTACCCAGGCTGAAGCCGTGACCGCTTCCGGCGAGCACGACAGATTTTTGCTGCGCTGCATGCAGGGTTTGACGAGCCGACTGCCACAGAGCTAAGTTCTACAGGCCCTGCGACGATGGAGGAGGGAGTGCCCCTCACACCGTCGATGCGACTGAGTCTCTCGATCTGCATGGTTCTCTGATCACACTGTACTTTGCCAGCACGTGGTCCTGCGCTATGATTCCTATTGTAGGGAACCTCCCCGCCACGCACAAGGCTCCCGGGGCGGAATGTTCCTGAGTATGGTTCGGCTACTAGTTCACTAGAAGGCTGCGTATGCTGTACATGTCGCGTCTGCTGTCTGAATTGAAGCCGGTGCGCACCGTCTTCAATATCGCGCTGTCTATCCACGTGAGACTGAGGCCCAACTCGTGTAGTGGGGTGAGGCCGTATCCGCGTACCACGCGGCCCCCATCCGGTTCTTCTGCATCAGCCTTTTAGACTCGCAATTAGCAAGGTGGCTAGTAAGCACCCGCAAATTTTGCCGGCCCGCGTGCATCTGCCTGCATAGCACCGGAAGACTTCGAGCACTCCCCGGCTGGTTACTGCTTCTACAGCAGCGCAGCACCAGCTGTCCGATGCTGCACAAAGGGGCGATGCACTCACGCATACTGCTTGTGTCATCACAGTGCAGCGGCACTAAATGCGACACCGTGGAAACAAGCCCGGGCGGTCATGTCTGTCTCCGTTCGCTGCAGTATATACGTGCCTTTTCGAACAAAGTACGGCAGCACGACGCCACTTGTGCACGCGGGTGTTCCCAGCATTCAGCGCCAGCTGAAAAGTTGCAGACCTCAGCGAAGGCTCCAAGCAAGCAGGGAATCCCACCCTCAGCCGGGTGCAGTCGTGCGCGATGACGGCCACGATGTTCTCTCAGCAGGGCTTTGGAACATGGAACCATTGGGAGCACAGGCATCCACAAGTATTCTGTGGGAGTTACCCGTGGCGGATGAGAAGTCGACGAAATTTCCTGTAATTCAAAACCCGTTGTGTCCGTGTTGCGCAATACAGACCCGCACTACAGACCCTGTAGCCGGGCACACTTTCTGCAGATAAGTTCCGCTCTTCCTCGACGCCAAAAAGGTTTGTTGTGTGGCCGCCTCATACGCTCTTAGTGCCCGGTGATGCCCCGTCTTGTGCGCCAGCACCCCTGCGCCCGTCAGGCCCCCCAGTTATGCGGGCGGGCTCCTCACGGAGCTTTCGGATTCTAGAAGACAGCCGCAGTAGACAAGTAGGACACGCAGAATCCCTCTGAAGCGTGTGCAAAATCAAGCGGGGCAAGGGGTAGTATGGGAAACAGTAACCTACCTTCGTTGGCCCAATCGTGCCACGCCCCAGCCATTGGCGGGCGCACGCAGTACAGTCGGCCTGTCCAGCAGCCATGCGTCGCTCGCAGATCTGCGTGCAGAAGCAAAAACCTGTCGCACTGCCGGGTGTGCAACGGCCGGGTCCGCACTTTCAGAGTGCACTGAGCGCACGTAGCAAGGCCGGCCAGGCCGCTGCGGCGCACGGCTTAAAACTCGGTACTAGCCACGCATTTCCCTCCGCGAGGAGAGAGAGGCAGGTAGCGTCGGCGCGTCCAGCACCCATCCTCTTGTCAGTCCACAACCGAAGCCGAGATCGTCTCTGCCGGTATTGCTACTAATCGACCCGTATATCAGTGAAATAGGTTCGGGTTCTCTGCGTACATGCAGGAAGGGGAGGCGTGAAAACAAGGTGGTCTCAGTGAACGTTTCCGCTTACTCCCCATGCATAGTCGTAAAGTGTGTCCAGATTCGCTGCGTGCACGCGGTGAGGACGGGGCTTGATCTCTTCCTAGGCGTCCAAGCGGAACCGATGAGTTGCGCCAAGGCCACCTTCACGCTGGAATTATGCATTTAGTACCGAGAAGCGTAGTAGCTGCTCAGCCTCCTTGAGCAGGCTGCGGGGGACGGGCATTGAGTACCTTAGCTGGGTCACGGCCGCTCGCGTTTGCGACCTCACAGTGACAACTAAGATGTCAATGCGGTGCTGCAGTGGCGTAGAGCGGCTTCACCTGTACCGCTCTCGTCCGAGAGCGGCAGATTTGTCGGTATAACGCATCATACCTAGGTGACCGCGGCAACGGCGGTGTTGGTGTTTGTGCAGGCGACCTTTCAAGAATGCAAGCGACGCCACAGGAAGCCACCTACAAGACGGAACAGAACATGATTATGTTCCAATTCCCCTCTGCCTGCCTCGGCAAGCGCGCTCACACTTACTTGCGAAGCCCCCGCGTATCGCCTGCGCTCCACTGCTCCTGCTGCCTGGAAGGCGCCGTTGGGAGGCTGCGACAAGATGAGGATCCTTGCCGGAAGAGCTACGTTTTTGTCTGTGCATCCGGTGCTGAAATGCATACGCAGTAACCCTACGGCAGCTTGTTGCCAGAGAGGTAGTTATCCCTACACAAGCTTGTGAGAACACGTGTCCACGTACATGTATTGTATGTATACATATGCGTGTATGTATATATATGTATATATATACATGAAGACAGGAATGTCGGTATGCGGGGACAGCCCCTTTCTATACTGAAAGGTTGGGCTCTCTTCCAAAAACGGCTCTTCGACTTGGAAGCGCACACGCTCTTTCTGCATTTCTGGCAGGCATAGGAGTGTGTCGTGAGCTGGTCGCACGTAACAACGCAGGGCGGCTACGCGGGACTACTACCGGGGCGGGGTGACAGTACAACCAGCAACTATTTACAGAACACAAATAAACTAAGCAGCTTCACCGCCTTCAAGGCTGCAGATGGCTTGCTCCGGTACCAGGACGTCGAATGCAGCGCAGCGAAGCTCTTCCTCTGTTTTCTTTTTCCAGGACCGGTGGTGACGCAACTACATATTATAGGATACGACCGGACGTCGCGATGTCTAAGCAGATGCCAGCAGCGCGCTGCTACCTCGACTACGGACCTTGCTTCGCTCAGCCCAGATGTACTCCCGATAGGTACGCGGTCCGCTGCATACCGCCCGGCAAGTGCACACAGGTGCAAGTGCGAGTCGCTGCTATCAGGACTGCACGGGTTCAGCGTCNCGGACGTCGCGATGTCTAAGCAGATGCCAGCAGCGCGCTGCTACCTCGACTACGGACCTTGCTTCGCTCAGCCCAGATGTACTCCCGATAGGTACGCGGTCCGCTGCATACCGCCCGGCAAGTGCACACAGGTGCAAGTGCGAGTCGCTGCTATCAGGACTGCACGGGTTCAGCGTCTCACATGCTGTTGAGGGGGGTAGCCGTGAGCTTGCCGTCATTTTCCTCCTGGCCTACGGGCGCGTCTTGCAATCTCTTTGTCCGGACAAAGAGCAGCGTGCGGTACTTCATACTGTATACCGCTGTTACCACCAAAGAGTCAACGCGCCAACGCTAGCACCACTACTGGCACGAAGTAGCACGGCACGCCGCTCCGGGACCGCCGTAAAACTGAAGTGTCCACGCCAGCAGCACTTACGGTTTAGAGAAGCCTAGAGGTTGTGCTGGAACGACATCGAGCTGCTGTGACCACCCAGCACCACCGACAGATACCTAGCAGCCGGCAGGCACTACCACCTTCGCTCACAACACCGCATATGCATAGTTAAGCAGCCGCCAGCATTCTCAGTACGCCGTCGCATGGAGTTCCACTTCAGCCTCAGGTACCATTGTGAAATCCCGCAAAAACGCAGCTGTCCCGCTCGCTGCCGCTCCTATATATACAAAATAAACTGGAAGCCTAGTAATCAGAAACAGCCAGGCGCCTTCTGTATGGTATTCGAGATGGCTAAGCAGGCCGTAGTAGGTGGCACAATCTGAAGTCAGCCATCTCTGCCACTAGTGCACTTAGATTCATTAGCGGAGCTGAACACGTCTACGTATACAATAACACCCAGCTGCATCCGAACTGTATGCCAGCCGGCTAAGCACTCCAGTATGTTGCACGCTCTGATGTGCAGCATCGCCCCTTCCAGGCCGATGGCCCCGCCCTCTTGCTATTCAAGACCAGTCCCAACCGAGACACAAGGTACTCGTATCCGCCTGATCCGGCTGAGCACACTGCTGTGTCGTACAATCTGGTGTGCAGCACCACGCTTCCTCTTCGACGCGTCCTGGCGGAGGCGCTGGGCATTCGCAATTGGACCAGTAGCAGAGCACACCAGTCTGATGTGTGTAGTCACGCGATTTCGTCCGCCCCTCCCTGCCCTCTTGCTACTGAACGGCCGGGCTCACCCGACACGCCATGCGCGTGAAGCGGTCGTCGAACTGGCTGAACACACCACTACCTTGTACAATCTGATGTGTAAAATCACGCGCTCCAGTCGAGGGCTCGCAGCCTTGGCGCCATCAAAAAACCGGTCCTGCCCGAGACGCCAGACAATCGTAATCAGCAGTTTCGAAGTTGCTAAGTGCATAACTAGGGTGTACAGTCTGAAGTGTAGATTCACGTACTCGAGTAGACGCGTCCCTGCCCTCGTGCCATTCAGCGACCCGTCCTTATTGCGACGCTGCGCATTAAGCGGATCCGAAGCGGGTAAATACATTAGTCTGATGTGTCGATTCACGCGGTCCAGTCGATGCTTCGCTGCTTTTTGCTATCAAACGGCCAGACCCAACCGAGACGCCCGGCATGTGAAGCCGTCGTTGAAGTGGCTGACACAGACCTGCGTTGTACAATCTGATGTGTAAAATCACGCGCTCCGGTCGACACCTCCCTGCCCTCTCCCTATCTAACAACCCGTCCTATCCGAGACGCTAGGGCACCGTAATCAGATCCACACTGGCTAAGCGCAGCACTACGTTGTACAGTCTGATGTGCAGAATTACGTACCCAAGTAGAGGCGTTCCTGTTCTCATCCCATTCGCCGACCAGTTTTCACCGCGACGCTACGCATCCGTAAGTGGGTCCGCAGTAGCTGAGCACACCACCACGTCGTACAATCTGACGTTTACAATCACGCTCTCTGGTCGACGCGTCCCTGCATCCTCTAGTACCACACACCGGTTCTAGCGGGGACGTTAGGCATCTGCCTAGTTCTCCTTCCTCGTTCCTGCGTGTGCTGGCCCCTGGATTGCTCGAATAATCACGTGCAGCAGCTTTCAATTGGATGCACGTGTACGCGTCCTCGGGGTCGGATCCAGCCCCATGCTCCGCGGCCACTGTTCACTGTGAACGGTCTCTTGCGTGGTGCCTGACAATCGTGGGGGCTGTCTGTCATCAGCACCGCGACCCTTCTGGCGAGTTTTAGCTGAGTGCCTTGATGAGACGCTGCTTGTCTCAGACGCACGCACCGCCTAGACGGTTTGCTTCCTCCTTAGGAAGCCACAAAGCTACTGTACGTCAGCTCCACCGTACGACTCCTACGGTGCCGCGCCTGTTTACGTAGTGAGACTACACGAGGGGTAGCCCGGCTCGTTTCCGGGTCGGCTTCTTTCCTCTGGGTATCGCAGCTGCACCAGTGAGCTGTTCTTTCTGCCGCACCCCGACGGACTACAGGACGGCGGTAAGGCGCACAATCTCGTGTGGCACATTATAGCTGTCCACTACCG
>SJYA01007254.1:0-18990 GCA_006410615.1 Neotragus moschatus
TGCACGCGCGACCCGGGCGGCTCCCGCGGGGGCGGGCCGGCCTCGCCCGGCCCCGGCGCGCCCGCGCGCAGGTGGGCTCTCACGTGCGGCCGCGGGACGGGCTGGCTGGCGGGCGGGCGGCTGGTGGGCGCCCCTCTCGCAGCGCCCTGGCCCGCCCGCCCCGCTGCCCCCGGGGAGCCGCCCCCTCCCACCCGCTCGGCGTTCGTGCCGTTAGGCGCCAAGTTGCCAGGATTGCAAACGAAAAGAAACACGCCGGATCGGGTTTTCAGATCCCAGCAACGAAAGGCACCTGTGGGTGCAGACCCGCCGCCTGTTGAGAGGAGTGGACACTGGCTTTGGAAGCGCGTCCAAGGTCATGAGCAGCCGGCGGGGAGCACAGCTTGGGCTGCTTCCCAGCGTGGGTTGGGCGGGCCTCCTAGGGGAAGCATCTGCTAGGGGAGGGTCTCCCAGGTGGTGGGTCTCCTGGGGGAGGGTCTCCCAGAGGGAGGGTTCACTAGGGTAAGGATCTCCCAGGGGGAGGGTCCACTAGGGGGAGAGTCTCCCAGGGGGAAGGTTCACTTAGGGGGAGGGTCTCCCCCCTAGGGGGAGGATCCACTAGGGGGAGAGTCCCTGCGTGAAGAGGGTCTCCTAGAGCAAGGGTCCTCCAGGGGAGGGTCCTCTAGAGGGAGGGTCTCCCCCTCTAGGGGGAGGGTCTCCCAGGGGAAGGTTCACTAGGGGGAGGGTCTCCCCCTAGGGGGAGGGGGTCCACTAGGGGGAGAGTCCCCGAGTGAAAAGGGCCTCCTAGAGCAAGGGTCCTCCAGGGAAGGGTCCTCTAGAGGGAGGGTCTCCTGCTGATTCTGAGCCTTGGGCGCCCGCAAAGCGGGGTGGGCGCGGTCGGCGGAGCTCCGCCGCATGTGGTAAGCATTAGCCGAGTTTATGGGGCGAACTAAGCGCCCTGGAGCCTGGGAGGCTAGAATTTTTGTGGGAGGAGGGCCTGGAAGGTGACACGCAGTCTGAGGCCCGGGGCCTGTGATGACTGTGCGATCGCGCAGGTGGTGATGGCAGCCGGAGAGGGCCGGTGCCCCGCTCAGGGCTGCATCCCCAGGAAGCACGTGGTGCGGGTTCCTTGTTGCTGCGTTTGTTGCTCCAGGCGAGGACGACTCAGGCAGGAGAGTGGACAGCAGGTCACGTGGCCGAGGTTTCTGAGCGGGGGCTAGCTCCGGCTTTCAGGGCACCCCCTGTGCGCTCCCCAGCCTCTACTAAGTCTGAACAATGACCCTGAGAAGGAAAGGTGGGGAAACTGAGGACCAAGGACAGCAGCCAGTTGAGGAGGTGGATTCTGAACGGCATGGGATCCCAGGGCCTGCCCTCTGCCCACTTCCTATATCGTGCGAGGAGGGCTGAAAAGCGAGATGGAACCCAAAGCTAGCGTGTTCTCTAACGCCCTCTTGAAACACTAGTGCGCACTGACTCCAGTACCACCGCAGAACCCTGGGGACCAAGGGCATCCGAAGGGCACTGAGCGGTGGGTTGGGGAGGGGGGCTATATTAGTCTCCGTTAGTGGCCAAGTATCTGACTCTCTGCACACACACACCACCCATGGACTGCAGCCCACCAGGCTCCCCTGTCCATGGGACTTTCCAGGCAAGAATGTTGGAGTGGGCTGCCCTTTCCCTTTCCGGGATCGAACGTGAGTCTTCTGCATCTCCTGCACTGGCAGACGGATTCTCTACCACTGAGCCGCCAGGGAACCCCCAGTTACCCTTACGTCGTGCAGCAGCCCTGGGCCTCTTGTAACTTGCAGGGTTATGTAAGAGTCTAGAGAGGAAAATGAGCCGTGCCTACAGGACGCTGACCACCCCGGCAGGCCAGCCCTGTGCCGGAGCGTCGCGCTCACCCCCGCCGCGCTGTGTGAGAGGTGTGCCCCTAGTGCAGCGGGCAGGCGAGAGGAAAGAGGTGAAGCGGCTTTGTTTCTGAGCACCTCTGCTTTGCTCAGAGATGTGGAGGGGGCGGGAGGGAACCTGTGGAGCGGATGCGGCTCTGGACGTCTCACCTCCACGCTTTCCTAACCCTAATCCGGGCAAACTGCTGACTCTGTGTCCCTGTAGAGAGTAAGGAACAAGTCCCATCTCACAAGCTTGTTGGGAAGGAGTGAGATCATTCCCAGTCAATAAACGCTAGTTTCCCTTTCCTCATACCAGTTTGTCCTGAAGCGAACCACCCTCGCTCTGCCTGCCAGCTGAGTCCAGTCCACACTTAACCTCTTCCTCTCGTCCGGGAACACATGCCCGCGATCTTCCTTGCAAATGCCAGTGCGTGCCCGTCTTGCTGTTCGGTGGCTCGGTCATGTCTGACTCTGCGCCCCCTTGGAAGGCAGCACGCCAGGCTTCCCTGTCCTTCAGTGGCTCAGGCAACTTCTTGACGTCAGGACGCTCAAAAAAGTGCCCTGAGCCTCTTCTGCTGTGATTGATTTTGCAGTTCAGAGGAACCTGTATGGAAACTTGCTTGGAAATTGGAAAGCCAAGCCAGTATGCTGAAGGTTGCAGCAGCAGCATTGACCTCACCGCTACTCCGAAAGGTCTGGAGATCCCTCTGGGAGGTTTCTTATTCCAGTATCATCCTGAGTAAGTGAGACTCTAATGGTGTCTGATTTTACAGTTGAAGGAACCAAGCCAGTGAAGTTTAATAGACGCAAAGTAGCCGTGATAAAGCCAGAGCAGGAGCCCAGCTCTCTTGAGCCCAATTCTAAGACTTTTTCCACACCAGACAGTGTTACCTCTTACGTGACCCATTAGGTTACTGTCTTAGGGGATATGTTTAAACTCTAAGTATTCTTGAAAACAGATTACAGAGAAACCCCTCTATAATACTGGAGCAAGGAGGTGGCCAGCACAGAACTGGAATGTTTCTGCTCCAAAGGGCCAGTTAATTTCTCAGTGTAATTTTATCCAGCCCAATAAGAAGGTCTCAAGAAGTGAACATTTTATACATGTTTTAAAAGCTTTAGCCATATACGTATTCTAAAGGACCAAGATGTGGAGGCATGTTACTCCATGAAACCAGAGTCATTTTTCTTTAAAAAAAAAAAAAAAAAAGCTATGGCTAGCTCCTATTTCCCAGAACAAGAAGTTAGGGTTTTCCCTGCTTACTTAGAGAAAGGATTTTCAGAACAAATGATAATTGGAATTAGTACTGTTCACAGAGACCGCTGGTATTTTCAACTTGTCATAAACTGAAGCTCTTCCAGATGTGGTCTATCAGCCTCATCTGGGAGCTGGTAAGAAATAAAGAATCTCAATCCCTTCCTGGACCTGCTGAATCAGAATCTATAGTTTAACAAGATCTCCAAGGGATTCACATATGAATTAAAGCTGGAGAATCACACTGTCTCAAAAATGTAATAGACATGATGAGCGTAGCTCTCTCTTCTCACTCTTCGTCCCTACAGACCTCCTTTCCTCATTCTGTGCTTTTCCCCCCTCTTCTTTTGCCCATAATGGGTCACAAGATAAAAGGAAAGATTTTTTTCATGATAGAGTTATATTTTTGCTTTTTTTTTTTTAAAGGAAAATATGCATCTTCCTAGAACATAATAGACTCAACTGTGTAGACTCAATACACTTACAGGACCGTGGTGGGTTGGGGGAGAGAAACAAGCAACAAGCTCAATACAAATGGTATTTGTGTCAGCACAGAAAACAGACCAACAATTCCTAACAGATGAGCAAAACCCATGAACAGGCAAGTCTAGAACAAATACAAAGGGAAAAATCAGTGCTTGAAGAGTCCCCAAAGAAACTGATCCAAGAAAGAAAAGATTAAAGTAATAGGGCTTATGAAAGTTAAGGGAGTGACAGGGGCAAGTAGTGGTGTGTGGGAAGGGGCACTCGGGTTGAGAGGAGATATAAATGAAGGCTTTCTGGAGAGAAACCTGCAACCTGTAACTAAGCTTTAAATACAAGTTGTCTTTGATCTAGCCATTCTACCTCACAGATGCAAAAATGTGTGCCTAAGGTTGTCCATTGCAACACTGCTAATAATAGCAAAAATGGGAAGCAGCCTAATTGCCCATCCAGGAAGTTTAAGTCCAATATGGTGAATCCACACAATAAAATCCCACGTGACTGTTAAAGGAATGAAGCAGACAAAATCGATACAGAAATGTCCACGATATGCAGCTAAGTGTTCTCTATTATGAAGTCATAGGGCAAGTATAAATAAAATAATCCCTTTTATGTTCATTTTATTCTTTTTTTCTAAAAGGGTAGATACCAAACTTAAATGTTTCCTTTAGGGGATTTAGTCATAATAAACAAAGAGCTTATTTTAAAAAAGCAGATGGCGAGGAGCCCGAGTCATTTCTCACCTATCACTCATTAAGAAATGTCCCTCATGGGTTCTCAGTGGCTCTTCTGAGAAAAATACTCCCCGATCCCATTAGAGGCTAAGTTACTGCATCAATATCTCCGCACAGGGATGGTGTGTCTGTCCACGTGCAAAGCAAAGCGAGATGGAGGGGATTCCTTCCTCTGGCTCCCATGGCCTTCTGATGGACATCTGCCCTCCGAATGCCTTAGTCTCACTCGAAAATCCCCGCCACCTGCCTATCCTGCCCTCCCCCTCACCTGTGTTCCATTGCCTAGCAACCCATTACCAAGCCACCAGGTGCTGCCTTTGATTCCTATGGGGGCCTGGGCTTTGGTTACCTTAGAGCCTACCCAGTTTCCTGAGAGTCTTTTCAGAGACCGAACTCCCTCATGAAATGCTCTTCTTAAGGGGGCTGCAAAAAAAAGAGAGGTACCAGACGTTTGGTTCCCAGGTGGCTCAGTGGGTTAAAGAATCTGCCTGCAGTGCAGGACACGCAAGAGTCGGGGGTTCGATCCCTGGGTCAGGAAGATCCTCTGGAGGAGGGCGTGGCAACCCACTCTAGTGTTCTTGCCCGGAGAATCCAAGGGACAGAGGAGACTGGTAGGCTAGAGTCCCCGGATCTCAAAGAGTCAGACACGACGGAAGTGACTGAGCAAGCACACACGGCTGTACCAGAAATTTGCCAAACCCCCCAAAATCCTCTACCTGCCTTCTTTACGGGTAACTGTCCTTCACCTTCCCAAGTTCTTAACGTGAGGTCCCACGCCATCCTCATCATCACCGGGTCGGAAATGCACATTCTAGGGCATCACCCCAAACGTCAGAATCTCAGGGTGAGCCTGCAGGGGATTCAGACGCATGCTCAAGTTAGAAGACCCACTGGAAAGTAGTTCCTTCCATTCCTACTTCTCAACAAGTGTTTATTAAATTCCTGGTTTGTGCCAGCTCCAGTGCTAGGCAAGAGAGAAACAAGCAATTACAGTAATTGTGTGATAAGCGAAAGCACTTAAAGGAGCATCTGAGAAGAGATCTCGAAGCCTGGGGGAATCAGGGACAGTTTTCCAGGAGAAGCCAAGTCTAAATGTAGGCCAGAGGGATAAATGGGGATTGAGTCAATAGTGGGAGACGGAGGACCTTTCAGATAGAGGGGCACCGGGTGAGGAAGCCTGGACTGTGAATTTCAGCGTGAGGCCAATGAACATCTGCTTAAGGTTTCTAAGAGGCAGTCACACAATGAGGTACACTTTTAGAAACGTCATTCGGATGGTGGGTCGGACTGGAGCTGGCCGAGATTGGAAGCCGGGAGACCTGCGAGGAGACCATTGCCGCAGTTAAACAGGAAGTGACGGTGCCAGGGGGTGGCAGAGAAGGAGCAGATTAAGGGGCTGTTTAGAAGGTAGGAGCCATACTTGAGGAAGCGAGATGTCAAAGAGGACACCTGCTTTCTAGCTTGAGCAGCTAGAAACACAGCCTTTTGTTTCTTAAGAGGGTGCACATAGCAGGAGGAACAGGATTAGAGGGATGGAGGTGGGAGAAGCACTGATTCCACTTTGAATGTTAGAGCTGAGATGTCTGTGGAATAACATCACACCGATATGAACACTAGACATGTGGGTCTGGGGGCAAAACAGGAGTGAGCAGAGGTTGAGGAAGGGCCAGACAGGGTGTGGTGTCCAGCTGATGGGAGACGGGTGACTTCAGCGAATCTCCAGTGGCCAAGACAGCAGAGTGTCCAGAGCTCTGGATGGAAAAGTGACCCCTGGATTTAGTGGCCAAGGTGTGCTCCCAGACCTAGGACAGCAGTTTCAGCGGGAGCCAGCCCCGGTCGGGGAGTAATGAGTGGGAAATGGAGGTGACATTTTCAAGAGGTTTAGTGCGAAGGTGAGGGCAGAAGGTGGCAAAACTATTTGGTGTTTGAGCGAAGTTTCTTTTCTGTAGAAAGATCCAAAAAGAAGGGTTCGTAATTAATAGCTCAGGGTCCTGAAGGCCCTTGGGAAAGTGAAAAGTGAAAGTTGCTCAGTCGTGTCTGACTCTTTGTGACCCCATGGACTATACAGTCCTTGGAATTCTCCAGGCCAGAGGACTGGAGTGGGTAGCCTTTCCCTTCTCCAGAGTATCTTCCCAACCCCGAGATAGAACCTGGGTCTCCCGCATCCCAGGCGGATTCTTTACCAGCTGAACCACAAGGAAAATCCAAGAATACTGGAATGGGTAGCCTAGCCCTTCCCCAGCGGATCTTCTCGACCCAGAGATCGAACAAGGGTCTCGTGCATTGCAGGTGGATTCTTTGCCAACTGAGTTATCAGGGAAGCCCAGACCCTTGGCAGTGTCCTATCAAGTGAAGGTCTGGCCATTTACAGGGGAAGGCCATCCAGGCCACTGTAACGGGAGGCCAGGGAGAGGGCAGGGGCACAGCCTAGTTGGCGAGCAGTTGAAGCAAGTTAAGGACAATGCGGCTGATATTTTCTTATCGATCCCCTCTCTCTCTGCACTCTCTTCCACAGGGGACCTTAGTTATTTTAGCATAGAAAGAGGAAGGGGGTTGGCAGACTTTGAGAAGTTTTGAGATATTTACTTTAGAGGAAGGGAGAGACTTTAACACCAGATTCAAACAGACGTCTCCCCACCTGGTTTTCACGTGCTCATGTTGGCGCTCAGGCGCTTCAGTCGTGTCCGACTCTTTACGACCCCATGGACCGTAGCCCACCAGGCTCCTCTGTCCATGGGATTCTCCAGGCAAGAATACTGGAGTGGGCTGCCATTTCCTCCTCCAGGGATCTTCCCCACTTGGGGATCAAACCCACGTCTTTTGCGGTTCCTGCATGGCAGGCAGATTCTTTATCGCTGAGCCACCAGGGAAACTCGGTTTTCACAGAAGCATGATATTTAATCCTCACAACAATCTCTGATAGGAAATGTGTTTCTGCACGCCACTGAGGTTCCGTGAGCTTCTATCACGTGTCCAGGGCCCCCAGCCAACAAGCGGGGTAATAAGTGCTGTCTTGCCGCTGTCTCCTGATTCGGAGGCAGGCAAGGCAAAATACTATGCAGACAGCATCATGGAAACTGATCAGAGGGGACCTTAAAGGGCATCCTGTTTAAAAGGGGAACTTTTACGTCAAACACAAGAAAGCTCTTAATTCCCTTTGGGAACAAGGTGTGGAAGCGATGGGATCTCAGAGCTGAAAGGGAGTCAGAACGGATCTTAGTGCCTATTAAGTCCAATCGTCTGCCGGAGGCACTCAACTCCTCTTTGTCAGCCTTCAAGATAGTTCTATTTGGAGAAAGCTCTGGTTACAGCCGAGGTCTCACTTGCCCTGAATTGTAAGCGGCCTCTCGGCAACGCCCGTCCGCTGGTCCTTGGATGCACTCAGGAGCTTAGGCAGGCATCAGTGCCTCCTGTCTCCAGTGCCCCCGGTGGTGTGTGGTTCACTGGGGAAAAAAATAAACCCTTGTTTAAAAGTAAATAGTGGAAGGAGCTGTGGACCGAAGGTTGTGAGAGCTGGAGAATAATCTAGTGCCATCATTTGCCCGTGGAACAACTCTGAATCCGCCACTGTCCCTCTTTCGGCTTCAGGGTCTTCATCCCAAAATGTGGTGTTAAAAAAAAATTCACTTTACTCTGCTCACAGGTGCTGAGGGTCAGGGATTTAATCAGGGTGTAGCCAGGAAAGGACTGGGGACTGGAGTCATCTGGAATATCCTCATCAGTGTCTGTCTGGTGCCTGCGCTGGGGTCACTTGCAGGCTGGGCTGGACTGCAGCTGTTAACCAGGCCACATTCACGCAGCTCCTCCATATGACTTGGGCTTCCACACGACATGGCAGCTGAGTCCAAGAGAGAGCGTCTGGGAGTGAGTGTCTGGAACCTGCATGACCTCGCATGACCTCGCCTTGGAAGGAATGCTCCATCACTTCGTCCATTGGTTGAGACTGGCCCATATTCAACAAGAGGGAGAAATAGATGCTATCTCCTGACTGGGCTGGAGGTAGCAGGGAGGCCAAGTCACCTTGCAGTTGCGAAATACCGTTGTAGACGTCTTGGAAAATACAGTCTCCCAGAGACAATCCCTGTGGACTCGGGGAACTATTGGGTTGGCCAAAAAGTTTGTTCAGGTTTACCCTACCATCTTACAGGAAAACCCCAAAGAGCTTTTTGGCCAACCCAGTACTTGGAAGAAGAGCACTTTGCAGGGTCCAGGAGTCCTGGTTAGCGACCCAGGGTTCAGATTAGAAATACACAGCCCTCCACATCAGCCACTCCTTCGACTAGGTCTTATGCGTCCCATCCCCAGAGTCATGTGCAAAGCCTAATACCCAATGCCTGAGAGTGGGGCCGCATTTGGAGAGCAGCTTTCAAAGAGGTGACGTGACTTACCATGCGGCCATTAGGGAGGCTCTGATCTATTCTGACTGGTGTGCTTGTAAGAAGCGGAAATTTGGGCACACGTGAACACCAGGATGCCCACACAGAGGAAGGCCCTGTGAAGAGGTGGCAAAGCAGGCGGCCATCCACAAGCCAGAGAGGGGCTTCAGGAGGAACCTGCCAGTGCGTGGGGACGCGGGTCCCTGGCCTCCAGAACAGTGTGAAAGGTCAATTCTGTTGCCTAAGCCACCCAACCTGGAATCTGCCAGGGCAGCCCTAGCAAACGGATACAGTGAGTGACTCGCTGTCACGGTCATGGGCACAGTCATCGCTGCCCACCCGTGCTCCTTGGCACCTCAGCCTCAAGTAGGACATTTATCATGTGCTTTTACCTTTCACTCTCCTCTGCTCTCTTCAATTAGGAAGTGAAGCTGAGAGCTGATCGACTCCATCATTCTGAGAAGTTATTAAATGAAAAGGGGTGCATGACTGCAGGTCACATGGAGACTGTGGAAGCTGCTCTGGTGACACGTGGATGTGAAAAGCTTTAAAAGAATTCATATTCTTTGGCCCAAGATTACATTCCAATAAATATCTCTTTAAAATAATTGAAAATGCAAAGATTCATGTGCAAGAATGCTTATCTTGGCATTGTTTGTGATAGGAAAAAAAAAATCAGAAGCCACCTAAATGTCTAAAAGTAGAAATTATTATACATCATGGTTTATCTGCTTCATGGACTACTGCAAATTTATTAAATCTGTATTTTCAAAGAATATTTAATGACCTAGGAAAATGATCAGGAGAAGTGGGAGAAGTTGTCTATACCATTTTTCTTTTTTAAAAAATAATATGGAATACATGGATATATTTTGGATGGATGGACGGCTGTAAAGATGGATAAATATTAGAAAACAATTGGAAGAAAAGGCACCAAAATATTAATGGTGATCACTCCTGTGTAGGATTGTAGGTGGTATTTTCATTTAAAAATTTAAGAATTCTAGACTGAATACATTTCAGTTTATAATAAATAGTGAGTAAACAAAAATAAGTTATGTTTTAACGTGGAGGTGGTAGGAGCCGCTCTCTCCTCCCACCTGAGCAGCAAAGAGCGCTTGTCCAACTCATACTGGGAGACGTTTGGAATTTCCAGCAATGCTGCATCTTCCTACCTCTGCTGCTTTTGACTTTTAACTTCTTTTTTTTAAATTTTTAATTGGGGGATGATTGCTTTACAACACTGCATCAATTCCTGCTATACACCCACGTGACTCGGCTGTGAGAGCACGTACACAGCCGCCCGCTCCTCCCCCGCCCCGCCAGCTCGGCCGTCTCAGGGCACCGGGCTGGGCTGCCCTGCGGGATGGGCACCAGTGACCCGCTCGCTATCTGTGTTACACGCGCCAGTGTGTGTGTCGAGGCTGCTCTCTCAGTTCCTTTTCCTCTCAAAAACCATTACAACTGAGTCAGCCTCCCGGCCCCACTGGCTCGGTTCTGGGGCCAACCGTGGCTCCAAAGAACACGTGGAGGGAGGACCAAGAATCACAGGATTTGAGGGCTGGAAGGGGCCTCCGAAACGGTCTCGTGCAACACATTTATCCTGCTGTCCGCTGGACAAGCAAGCAGAGTGCGGCAGGACACCCCAGCCTAGCAAAATAAGCCACTCGGAGTCTCTCGGCCATGAGGCTGTCTGCGTCATTTCCCAAGCTATTTGAATTTTCAAGTGTACCATTTCCATCAATCTGCTACCCACCAGGGTAAGCACTGCACGGGAGGACGCAGTTTCACAGCCACATGTGAGACGAGGCTCCCTGCTGGGCTCTGGCTGCCTGTGAGCGCTGTGGGGGCCCTGCAGCACGCAGCGGTCAGCGTGGTGCACAGAGAGTGGGTCGCGCTGGACAGAGCCGGAGCCATGTGCTCAGTTCTTGGTGGTGCGGCTGAAGAGGGAGAGTCACAAGCCAGAGGCAAGTGCCAAGTGGGAAGGCTGGCAGAGCAAAGGGCTTGGAGACAAAGGTGGGAGGACTCGCTGTGTCTCTGCTGGCTCTTTTTATTGTTTTATTGGATTTAGAAAAAAACAAACAAACCTTATTTGGGGGGGGGGGGGGGGGGGTTGTCTGGGGCCTGCANAGCCAGAGGCAAGTGCCAAGTGGGAAGGCTGGCAGAGCAAAGGGCTTGGAGACAAAGGTGGGAGGACTCGCTGTGTCTCTGCTGGCTCTTTTTATTGTTTTATTGGATTTAGAAAAAAACAAACAAACCTTATTTGGGGGGGGGGGGGGGGTTGTTTGCTGTGCTCTGCAGCCTGTGAGATGTTAGTCCCCTCACCAGGGATCGAACCTGAGCCCCTTGCATTAGGAGGTGTGGAGCCTCAAACACCGGACTGCCAGGGAAGTCCCATCTGGCGGCTGTTTTTAAATATCCGACTGTGTGGGCAAGTTATTAGAGATTATTTTAGCACCAGCTGGGGGGAGGGGCCCTATCAACCCCAAATACTCATTGGGAGGACTGACGCTGAAGCTTCAGTGCTTTGGCCACCTGATGCAAAGAGCTGACTCATTGGAAAAGACCCTGATGCTGGGAAAGATTGAGGGCAGGAGGAAACAGGGCAACAGAGGCTGAGATGGTTGGATGGCATCACTGACTCAATGGATACGAGTTTGAGCAAGCTCCAGGACACAGTGAAGGACGGGGAAGCCTGGTGTGCTGCAGTCCATGGGGTCGCAGAGTCGGACACGACTGAGTGACTGGACAACAAGGGACTCACGAGGAGGTGGTCCTCTCTGTGGAAGGCAATCCAGCATTCACAATCATAGCTGCAAAAGGAGCATGACGAAAGTTAAAGGAACACCCAGCACGGAGGGGCTAGGGCGTGAGGGGGGAGCAGTGAAAGGGAGGCGTCTCGTAAAGCAGCGGGACAGCACGTGACGTCGTCTAGCGACCTGCTGCCCTTCCCAGGAAGCTCCAGTATTCCATTTGTGTCTTGCCTGACATGTTCCAGCAAAAGTGCATGGTGCCTGCCCGACCCCTTCCCTGGGTCCCCAGCTGACAGCACCATGTTGCTCCTCCCTGGATGCATTTCCCGGGTTTGCCCCAGTGAAGCTCATTTGCCACTTTCCTGCCCAGGCTCTAAGCCTTGAAGACCTCCCGTCGTTCATCTCCGTTGGCCTGACGCACCACCACCCAGGAAGGTCCAAGGCCATGTGCCGAGTCACTGACTTCACTGGGCAGTCTTCTTCCAGACTGTTTGCAAAAGCATCACAAGGGACCGTTTCCAGGGCTCCTTGTCGGGGTCCCGCCAGTTGAACTGCTCCTGCCAGAGTTGCCTCTTCATTACCGTTCTTCTCTCCCCGTCTCTAAGTCATTTTCTCATTCATTAAAAAAAAAAAAAGAAACACACTGCCCACCGCATCATATGCTAACTAAAGGTTTAAAAATAGATGTTGGGGCAGAACCATGTCAAGGGCTCTTCAGGAAATCTAAAATGCTCTTTCCATGTGTTTCCTTTTCTGCTCATTTACTCCCTAACAGAGATGTCATCAGCTCAATTTCCTACACCAAAATGATGACCCTCTTTTCCCAGAATCTCTCGTCTCCTCTGGTTGGTGTTCGACGATCATTACTATTTATAAGCGAGACACCATCTTGCCCTGAGCAAAAGTGACATTCCCTTTGCTGTCCTCAAAGTCCCCTCCTTGATGTTTTAACAAATAACCTTTACCCTCGTCGTGCAGATCCATGGGGTTCTCAATATGAAAATGATCAAGAAGATCCAGGAGCTGCCCCAGCTGGTGAGCGCAGGTGCACAGTGGCCCAGAGTGTGGGAGCCCCGAGGAGGAGGGGCTGGGGTGTGAGCTCTGGGTTGTTGCATATGAGAGGCACGCTAATGGGCGAGTTGTTTACCGTCTCTAGAAACTGGGGAGCCAGCCTCAGGAGCACATCCCTCCAGGGTCTGCAAGTTCCCCAGCTAGCAAAGCATCAAAAGTACAGAATAAGAAAACATGATTAACACACATGGCTCTCATTCGTGTCACTCAGGGGCCTTTAGAAGCACACCCCAGGCCAGCTGAGCCAGACCTTGGGGGTAACTGGTGAGTCTGCTGTGAGTCAGCACCTCACACTAGTTCCTCAGAAACAAACAAGGAGAGGGCTTGCCAGGCGGCTCAGCTGTAACGTGCCCCCCTGCCAAAGCAGGAGATGCGAGTTCAATCCGGGGTCGGGAAGAGCCCCTGGAGGAGGAAATAGCTACCCACTCCA
Organism: Neotragus moschatus; assembly: GCA_006410615.1. Lineage (NCBI taxonomy): Eukaryota > Metazoa > Chordata > Mammalia > Artiodactyla > Bovidae > Neotragus > Neotragus moschatus. The sequence continues at coordinate 12,968 of SJYA01007254.1, forward strand.
GTATTCTTGCCTGGGAAATCCCATGGAAGGAGAGCCTGGCAGGCTGCAGTCCGCAGGGTCACAGAAGAGCCAGCCGTGGTTTAGGGATACACAGCATCCAGAGAGGAAAGAGGAGAGGAGGCGGCCCTGGCCTGGCCGACCCCGGCTGGGAGATCCAGGCCAGGCCGCCGTCCCTCCACGAGCCGTGCTTTCCTCCTCTAGGAAGTGAGGAGTCTCTTTCAGGCTTCAGGGTAGAGGAGAGTCCAGAACCTGTAAATACTCTGTAGTTGCAACAAGTTCCACAAATACTGTTGTTATAGTTTTGCCAATGTCTTATCCCGAGAGCTTTCGGGATCGTTTCAGACGCAGGGCTCTTGATGGCGTTTTCATCTTCTCCTGGCACGCATTTTTCTCGTCTTGTCTGATGATCACTTGTGTGCTTGGGCCATCCTTCCCTGAGACACTGGGAGCTCCTTAAGAGCCATCAGCGGCTGTTCATGTTTTGTCATTGGTCCTTACACGGCGCCTGGAACACTGGCTCCCAGTAGAGTTTGTAGAATGAACGCCAAGAGGCCTTGATCTGTAGCGGATCAATAAATACAGGTTGTATTGAATCCTTCCCCATTCTTCCCCAGGTCCTAAGCCCAGAAAAGTACCCTGCGGACACTCTACTTTGCTCGACGATGGCATTTGATGACTTAAAAGGCCAAGGACTCTGAATTGTTAGCCGTCTGATGTCTAAAGGAAAATGGCTTGTCCTTCTGAAAGACTGTCCAGGTAACAAGGGGTTATGATTACAGCAATGAGGATGCTTCCTTTTTAAAAAAATAATTTTCTTCATTTGTTTCTGGCTGTGCAGGGTCTTCGTTGCAATGCAGGCTTTTTCTCTAGTTGCAGAGAGCAGGGGCAACTCCGGCTGCAGTTCCAGGGCTTCTCTTGTGGAATACGGGCTCTCGGGTGTGCAGGCTGCAGCCGCCACAGCACGCGGGCCTAGCAGCTCCGTGGCATGTGGGATCTTCCCAGACCAGGGATCGAACCCATGTCTCCTGCACTGGCAAGTGGATTCTTTACCACTGAGCTACCAGGGAAGCCTGGGAATCTTTATTTGATCAAAGGACATTTGTTGAGTTGTTATTAGGTAGCTGAAACGATCTGAGGGTTAGGGTTAGGGAATAAGACACAGCCCCTGTCCTCAAGGAGTTTATAGCTTAGAGTAGGACACTTGCAGAGTAACAATTAATTATAATACAAATGATTCTCTAGCTTTCACAGCTCAACTCATATCGGCTCTATTACAAGAGTTTTAAAAGGTCTTTCACTAGATTCTCCAAAGTTAAAAGGAGATGGGAGGAAGCCAGCGAGTGATAAAGATTGATGAGGCTTCTGTTCTAGAGGCCAGGAGGAAAGCCTTGTAGCCTTCATAAAAAAAAGAAATAGATGGAATAGACAGAAACTGACCCACTGAATGAGACATCACATAGGCAGAGAGTGGACAAATAAACAAAGCCAGATTACATATCCTGATGCCAGGAGCCTAAATAATAGGCTGGCTCCTATGGAGCCTTGGCAGCAAACGGAGATCTTAACATGGCTGGCATCTTGGAGACCTGGTGGCAGGGATGCAGTTGATGAGCTGGGCTTTGAGGCCAAAAATGATACAAGAAGGAGAAAGACAGCAGATGGAAGGAGAAAAGCTGCTTGCAGAAGGGTGACGTAGGCAGCAGCGGGGCCACTGGCCTCCCCTGGCAAGGATGTGCTAGGGAATCCCAGGAGGTGGAGATTCCATCTCAGGCAATAAGAAACGCGGGCGGGACACTCACCGCCTCCGTCCTGCCGTGCCCTGGATGGGGGCGGCCACGATGAGAGAGGAACACTAGCAGTGTTAGCAGAAAGGCCGGTTCAGACCTGCTGTTGACGGAAAGCTTTCACTACCCCGCGTCGGTAAGCCAAATATCTTATTGAGCAGAAAGTAAAGGTCAAGTGGCTTTGAAGGTCAGTGGCTTTTGTTTTTTCTTGGAAAAAATTCAAATTCACAGCCACGCTGAAAGACTACGGCAACGAACGCACATGTAGGTTTCTGCTGGGCTCATCTGTGTTAACCCCCTCTCTCCCGTCCTCCTCCTCTCTCCCTCCCAGCGTCATCTCTGTCTCTCCCTGAGGAACTATTCCTATCGTCCTCCCCCAATCACTTCATCATGCATCTCTTAAAAATAAAGACATTTGGGGGCCACTTGTCCCCTGGTGGTCTAGTCGTTACGATGCTGTTTCCAGTGCAGGGGGACGTGGGTTCAAACCCTGATCAGGGAACTAAGATCCCACATGCCTCACAGTCGGAAAAAAAAAAAAAAAAGATACGCGTTTACAAAAATTTTTTAAATAAACACATTGTCCTATTTTTTTACATGGAATGTCCCATTTAATCCTCTCCACCACCCTGTACAGGAGGTATTCCTCTCTGTGGTGATCACGCTAGATCACTTCCAAATCACAGAACAAATTCATGGTCTGGGGGAAAGTGCAGAGAACACATACTCAAGAATTAGTCTGCCTATTTACGTGCTCCATTTACAAAGAAAAGGCAGATAATACAGTCAAAAGTGGACTCTCTGAAAACATGAAGGGAGCTTAAAAGGAGTGAATAACTCCATAAAAGCCAGAGCACTGTTTCAAGCCAACTTACAGGATGAAAAAATGCTCCAATGCAGGAAAAGACGTGATCTGAGCTGATCCGTTTCCTTGAGGTCAAGTCACTTTTACCTCTTCGAGGCTCAGTTCTCTCGTTTTCAAAATGGGCCAGTACATCCCAGAGCAGAGGCTGATCCGTCTTTATGGATCTGAAGCTTACTCAATCTGGAATAAGGGAAAAAAAAAAAAGTATTAACCAAATCAGGAACAAGAGTGAGTATTCATTTGGAATGAGAAAAGAAGTCATCGCAAGTTTGTAACATTTGACTAGCACCACATGCAGCACAGAACCCACACCTTGGAGAGAGGAGCCCACACGAGTGAGGGATCTCGAAGGCCAGGCTTCATCAGGATCCTAGGAAGTGTTCCCGGACCCCGCGGTCACTCTCCGTTGCTCCCGGAGATGCCCGCGAGCCCAGCCTTCGGAAGGTACTCCAAATCTGCCCAGCCTCACCACGCCCCCTCCCCTAGCCCTACCTCCTTCGAGCAAGGCTTCCTCATCCCCCACCTGGACTGTCACAGCTGGCTTCCCAGTTTCCATTCTAGACTCCATGTAGCATCCAGAAATGTTTCTTTTCAAAAAATAAAATATTTTATCCATCTGGCAGCATCAGGTCTCAGTTGCAGCCCACAGGATCTTTCACTGTGGTGCACGGATTCTCTAAATGTCACGTGTGCTCAAGAGTGCAGGGGCTGCGGTTGTTGCTGCGTGCAGGCTTAGCTCTTCTGTGGCATGTGGGATCTTTGACCAGGGATCGAACCCTCACCCCCTGCATTGCAAGGCAGATTCTTAACCACTGGACCACGGGGGAAGTCCCAAAAGATCCCTCTTGAAGGTCATTCAGTCCATGTCCCCGCCTGTGGTCCCCCTACCATGGAGCCCAAAACACGCAGGACGGCCCTGTCCGATATGCCAGCCACTGGCCACATGTGGCCACTGAGCACTTGAAATGTGGCCCACGTAACTGAGGAAGTCAATTTTAAATTTATTTCAATAAAGCAGAAATAGATGTTTTTCTGGAACTCTCTTGCTTTTTCTATGATTCAGCGGATGTTGGCAATTTCATCTCTGGTTCCTCTGCCTTTTCTAAAACCAGCTTGAACATCTGGAAGTTCACGGTTCACATATTGCTGAAGCCTGGCTTGGAGAATTTTGTGCATTACTTTACTAGCGTGTGAGATGAGTGCAATTGTGCGGTAGTCTGAGCATTCTTTGGCATTGCCTTCCTTTGGGATTGGAATTAAAATTGACCTTTTCCAGTCCCGTGGCCACTGCAGAAGTTTTCCAGATTTGCTGGCATTTTGAGTGTAGCACTTTCACAACATCATCTTTTAAGATTTGAAATAGCTCAACTGGAATTCCATCACCTCCACTATCTTTGTTCATAGTGATGCTTCCTAAGGCCCGCTTGTCTTCACATTCTAGAATGTCTGGCTCTAGATGAGTGATCATACCATTGTGGTTATCTGGGTCGTGAAGATCTTTTTTTGTAAAATTCTACCATGTATTCTTGCCATCTCTTCTTGAGAAATCTGTATGCAGGTCAGGAAGCAACAGTTAGAACTGGACATGGACCAACAGACTGGATCCAAATAGGAAAAGGAGTACGTCAAGGCTATATATTGTCACCCTGCTTATTTAACTTATATGCAGAGAACATCATGAGAAATGTTGGGCTGGATGAAGCACAAGCTGGAATAAAGATTGCCGGGAGAAATATCAATAACCTCAGATATGCAGATGACTCCACCCTTATGGCAGAAAGTGAATAAGAACTAAAGAGCTTCTTGATGAAAGTGGAAGAGAGTGGAAAAGTTGGCTTAAAGCTCAACATTCAGAAAATAAAGATCATGGCATCTGCTCCCATCACTTCATGGGAAATAGATGGGGAAACAGTGCCAAAATCACTACGGATGGTGATTGCAGCCATGAAGTTAAAACATGCTTCCTCCTTGGAAAGTAAGTTATGACTAATCTAGATGGCATATTGAAAAGCAGAGACATTACTTTACCAACAAAGGTCCGTCTAGTCAAGGCTACGGTTTTTCCAGTGGTCATGTATGGAGGTGAGAGTTGGACTATATAGAAAGCTGAGCGCCCAAGATTGATGCTTTTGAACTGTGGTGTTGGAGAAGACTCTTGAGAGGCCCTTGGACTGCAAGGAGATCCAACCAGCCCATCCTAAAGGAGACCAGTCCTGGGTGTTCATTGGAAGGACTGATGTTGAAGCTGAAACTCCAATCCTTTGCCACCTGATGCAAAGAACTGACTCATTTGAAAAGACCCTGATGCTGGGAAAGATTGAAGGTGGGAGAAGAAGGGGATGACAGAGGATGAGATGGTTGGATGGCATCACCGACTCAATGGACATGGGTTTGGGTGAACTCCAGGAGTTGGTGCTGGACAGAGAGGCCTGGCATGCTGCAGTCCATGGGGTTGCAAAGAGCTGGACATGACTGGGCAACAGAACTGAATTAATTTCAGAACTGATGGCCAACTCACTTATTAGGAAAACTTTTCAACATGTTTTAAACAAGCTGAATATATGCATCTACTTTCTCACTGTAAACATATGGACTCTAATACTGATCAAATATTTCTGATAAAAATTCAACAATTGGTCAAGACGTTATGTATTGGGTTGCCCAAAATGTTCACTGGGATTTTTCTATAAGATGTTATGGAAACTCCAAAAGAAATTTTTGGCCAACCCAATTTAAGTGCAAAATATATAGCAGATTTTAAAAAAACACTATGGAAAAAGAATGTCAAGTGTCTCATTGATTTTTTTATATTCATTGCATGTTGAAATGTTAATGTTCCATGTAAGTGTTTAAAATATATATGATTACAGTGATTTCACCTTTTTTAAAAAAAATGTGGTTATAGGAAAGNTGCAAAATATATAGCAGATTTTAAAAAAACACTATGGAAAAAGAATGTCAAGTGTCTCATTGATTTTTTTATATTCATTGCATGTTGAAATGTTAATGTTCCATGTAAGTGTTTAAAATATATATGATTACAGTGATTTCACCTTTTTTAAAAAAAATGTGGTTATAGGAAAGTTTTGGATTAAGTTGTGGCTCCTGTTTTGTTTCTTTGGGTGGTTCTGGAGTAAAATTCAGCATTTGTCCTAAATGAAGTGGTTCCTCTCTCTCTGACCTTATCCCCTGAGACTGTCTTCAGACTGCCAGGCACAGCTGTCCAGGTCCTGTCCTACACAATGACGCCTCGTGTTAATTAGTCTACCCAGAGCAGGTGCCTTTTTCTCATTAACCTGAAGGCACAGTTCAGTTCAGTTCAGTTCAGTCGCTCAGTCGTGTCCGACTCTTTGCGACCCCACGAATCGCAGCAC
>SJYA01007255.1:0-15130 GCA_006410615.1 Neotragus moschatus
TGACAGGACTGAGTGACTAAGCACCACGCATCTGTCCTATATGAAAATATCCAAAACAGACAAAGACATAGAAGTAGAAAGCAGGTTAGTGGTTTCCAGGGGCTAGGGGAGGGAAAAATAGATAGGACTGTTTAATAAGTACTAGGTCTCCTTTTGGGGAGATGAAGATGTTTCAGAATACAGGTGATGGTTACACAATGCTGTGAATATATCAATACTTACTATCATAGTAAATTTCATGTGATGTCTATTTCATCACAATAAAAAAGCCTATCTATCATTATAGCTACCTTTCCAGTTTCACAGGCCGTCATTTGGGGATCTTTTCTTTGTGCAAAATGGAAGGCTTATTTTATTATTTTTCCCAAACTTTTAACTTTTTATTTGTGTTGGGTTATAGCTGATAAACAATGTTGTGGTAGTGTCAGGTGAACAGCGTGTGTGTGTGTGTGTGTGTGTGTGTGTATGTGTGTGTGTGTGTATAAAACTCAGCCACACATATGTGTATGGGGGATCATTTTAATTCAAGGAATAGTTCCAAAGTCCCACTCATTCTAAGAAACGAGAGTGCAAATATTTGTTTCTGTCCTGGGCAGAGAGCTTTTTTTGTGAGTTCTTGAGAGACACAAGCTCCTAAAAACCTTTGTTTCACTAATTCATCAGGAGCATCCAGTTAGTGAAGAGCAGCAGTGGGGGAGAGGGAGGTCAGGGGATGAAGGGTAGTGGGTGAGGAAGGTTAATAAGTAGGTTCCTAAGGGCAAAGGAATGAAGGATGGATATAAAGGTCTACGTGCCACCTGGGGCCCTAAATTACCAGCCACAGGGGCTGCTGGGTGAAGCAAAGGAAAATGTGACTTACCCAGAGTGGAACAGTGCCTGGGCAACCAAACACACAGGCCCGCAGACAAGACATCTTTATTTTTAGAGATGCCGCCATCCACGCCATCCATCTGTCAGAGCGCTGAGTGAGTCCAAGTCTGTGTCAGCATCGCTGACTCTCCAAAAGGCTCCGTGTGTAACCCCGTGATTGATTGAGACTCCACCTCAGGTCACCTGGACAGACAGATGATGACGTAGATAGTGGACTGACAGGTTAGGGATGAAGTCAGCCCATTCGACTTGAGATAAGGGAGTTGGATCAGGGGATCCCGAAGCTGCATCCACGTCCATGACCAACCCAGGGAAATCTACTTTCTGGATGTGCTTGGCAAGTGAAAGGGAAATGCAGAGGGAATTTACAGAGCAGAGTTTTTCCACGTATTTTCTCAGTTTTTTCACTTGCAACCAATCTGTGAGGAAGGGATTCTTTACTGAAGCGTTATTAAATGGACGATCCATACTCAAAAAAAGGTGGCTTCCCCTGAGGCTTCTCTGATGGTGCAGTGGTTAAGACTCCAGCTATCTTTTTAATTTTTTTGTCCGGCTATTGATTGTGAAACCTGACAAACATCTTTGCCCACAGTGATTATGTAGCTGTTACTTACTTAATACCTCTGTATTAGGATTGGGCAACAGAAAAATGATAGCATTCTGTATCACCAAAACTAAAACAAACAAACAAACAAACAAACTTCACCTTCCAATACAAGGGCTGCAGATTTGACATCTGATCAGTGTGCCCAATAAATAAAGAAAGTGGCTTCCCCAAGGTCCTCCACCTGTCAGAACTTGATTACCAGATCTCAGCTTGAAATCCTTACCATGTTCCCAAATGGGAGACCCTCTCTCCACAGGATTTGAGTGTCTCGGGGCAGGAGTGTGTGTGATGCAAACTTCACACATTGCCTCAGGTTGTTGACGATTTTGTGGACTTTCTCTATGACTTAGTTTGCTCACTTGTAAACTGGAGACAATAAAAATGCTTGCTGCATAAGATAATTTTGAGTCTGAGACCAAATAATGAATTTAAAGCAGCAATACAATGCTTCTGTGTGTGTGTGTCCGTGTATGCATGTGCGCTAAGCTATATCTGACTCTTTGCGACCCCATGGAGCCTATACTAAGTTAATGTTAGCCAGTGTTATTTTCCAAAATATCAGTGGCTGTAATTGCAACAAATAAATTTGGTTGATAACAAAATTTTCTGATTAATAAAAATTCTGATAACTAGATTTATCATATAGACCACAAATGGATGATTATGCTTCAAAAAATTAAAGCACAGGCTATTCCCTGGTGGTCCAGTGGTTAGGACTTCATGTTTCCACTGCAGGGGATGTGGGTTCAATCCCTGGTCAGGGAACTAAGATCCTACACGGCACCCGGCATGGCCTAGAAAACCTGAAAGCACAATGATACCTCCTGAAGCAACCAGATGTTTTCTTGGACAATTCAGCAGGTCTTTGGGAATCTAGTGGCCTCGTTATGAATGCCAATTTTATTTTCACGCAGATGAGCAGGTATATAGAGTGATCCAGGGAAGAGAAATGGATCACAGAGAACTTCCAGTTACAATTTGAAAATGCAAACGGTTGAAGAAGCCAGTCCTATGTCAGTGCCGCTTCATGCTCGGAAGAAAAGACAGGCCTTGATGAGGCGTGAACTCATGACTCAACCTTTTGTGTCTACTTGCTGTTTGCTGGACTCTCTTCCAAGTTCAGAATCAGCCCAAGGCTCTTTAAAAACAAAAATGCAGCTCAGCCCAGGGAGACTGCTCAGGGGATACGTGAGGCTACAGTTGTTTCCCAACACCTGAGTGATGCCAAATTGCTTGAGGCTTGTACTGTGGTGGAGTTGGAAAATATTTCTTCTTGTCCTCCTGGACAGAAAATTTCAGAGTCCGTCCCTGAGCCATGGACCTAAGGCCAACCATCCACTGCCCTCTATTGTTGAGGCCAGAACCTCTAAGGTCCTCAAAGGAGTGGAGAAGTTCAGTTTAGAAATTTCCCGGCACAAGCTGTCTCCCTTAATCTGGCCAGCCTCCGGTTATGGTTGTTGTTTCTAGATCTCCCCAGGCCTAATTCTGGGCTTCCCTGGTGGCTCAGATGGTAAAGAGTTCGCCTGCAATGAAGGAGACTTGGGTTCGATCTCTGAGTCAGGAAGATCCCCTAGAGAAGAGAATGGCCACCCATTCCAGTATTGTTACCTGGCAAATTCCACGGACAGAGGAGCTTGGCAGGCTACAGTCCATGGGGCTGCAAAGAGTTGAACACGACCAAGCAACTAACACTTTTCACTTTCAGGCCCAATCTGACATCTGACTAATAATCCCCTCTCCCCACAGACATGTCCAACCTCACTTCGGCAGCCCAATGTGTTCCCAAACTCACACTGCCTTTGATGTCTGCATCATTCAAGGATTTAATCATATTCTTCCTTACATCTCAATATAAAAGTTTTGTCAATGCCATGTTCCCATCAGCTAACTGAATGAAGAACCTTTATCCAATGTCTTTCCGATTCATGTGGTGCCTAATATGGGAATGGGTACTCAAGAATGAATATATGAGGACTTCTCTGGTGGTCCAGTGTTTAAGATTCTGGCTTCTAATGCAAGGGGCACAGATTCTTGGTCAGGGAATTAAGATCCCATGTGTAGAACAGGGCAGCCAGAAAAAAAAAAAAATGAATGTACAAATGAATAAAAGAAAGTGTTATACAAATCACTGTTTACCACAACTTTTCTACAAATAATAAAAAGTATTAAATTGACCCCCTAAAGTTTACCTAACCATAGAATAGTGCTTCTCCAGCTTTTTATTGTTCAGCCAGTAAGTTGTGTCCAACTCTGCAACCCCATGGACTGTAGCAGGCCAGGCATACGTGTCCTTCACTATCTCCTGGGGCTTGTTCAAACTCATGTCCATTGAACCGGTGAGGACATCCAACCATCTTGTCCTCTGTCACCCCCTTCCCCTCCTGTCTTCAAATTTTCCTGGTACTGGGGTCTTTTCCAATGATTCAGTTTGTCGCATCAGGTGGCCCCAGTATTGGAGCTTCAACTTCAACATCAGTCCTTCCAATGGCTATTCAGGGTTGATTTCCTTTAGGATTGACTGGTTTGGTCTCCTTGCAGTCCAAGGGATTCTCAAGAGTCTTCTCCAGCACCACAGTTCAAAAGCATCAGAATTCCTTAGAGGACTTATTAAAATACAGACCCCAGATTTTCTAATGCAGTAGGTCCAGAGTGGGACCCTAGAGCCGGCATTTCTGGCAAGTTCCTAGTGGATGTGGATGCTGCTGGCCTGAGGACCACACTTGAGGAGCACCTTCTTGGTTCTTGGTCCTCAGCTATGAATCAAGAGTTTTGGATATTAATTCCATTCTGCCCTAGGTGGCTGAAGGTATGTGGCAAGTAATCTAAACTCTCTGGGATTCCTCACCTGAAATTTTCCCTGTATGATTGCAATGTTACTTTCAGCTTTAATGTTATCTGAGTGCAAAAGGTATAAATTCCCTTCTTTGTGTCATCAACAATGCTATAATTTTCACAGAATTTTAGTCAATAAAGGCATTAGTCAGAACAATGACTGTTTATCAGATCTTGGACCATAAGAGTTCAACCCCAAGTGATGCTGGATTCCATTGAGAATCCTTAAAGAGAAGGAAACAATGACCAGGCATCAGAGGGACTTATGAATCTGACAGGGACACGGGTAAGCCCCTCAGAAGGCAGAAACCCTTACCCGAGTTGGGTTGACAGACTTTTGGAAAAGCTTATCTTTGAAAAGACCATCCCTGGGAGGTAAACATGGTGTCATTCTCAACCAGTAAGTTAAAAGTAGAATGTTTGATCTTTGGCCTTCAGCACCTTCTCTTAGACACTGTTCATTTTGTTTCCGGCTCTTTAAAAATTTTCTTATTTAAAGTAATTTAAAAAGTTAGTGGCGTGACTTCCCTGACAGTTGACTGGTTAGGACTCTGTACGTCCAGTGCAGGGGACCCGGGGTTGATTCCTGTTCGAGTAATTAAGATCCTACATGCCACACAGTACAGTCAAAAAGTTAAAAAAGAAAAAATTAAAGTTGGTAGTTATGAACACATGCTAAGTGGCTTCAGTTGTGTCTGACTCTTTGCAACCCTATGGACCATAGCCCACCAGAATCCTCTGTCCATGGGATTCTCCAGGCAAGAATACTGATGTGGGTTGCCATTTCTTCCTGGCCCAGGGATCAAACCCATGTCTTTTGTGTCTCCTGCATTGGCAGGCTGATTCTTTACAACTCATGCCACCTGGGAACCCCCAATGCAAAATGGGAATGTCTAAAAGAAAAAGACACAACCTTCACCTGCCTCTTTGACTACAGGAAGTAATCAGACTAGATGAGGAGGCACTGGGTTTGTTATGGCTTCGCAAGTGATCTGGACCCAGAGGGGGCCCTACTCACAGGTTCCCAGGTCAAGGAGTCTTTTGGAGGAGGTTCTTCAGGAACGATGGGCTCCTGGAACAGAGATAGGCAGCTCACATTCAACAGGTTTTGTAGTGATACAACTCCCCCACCAGGGCTCCCCGGGTGGCTCAGACAGTTCAGAATCTGCCTGCAGTGCAGGAGACCTGAGTTCGATCCCTGGGTTGAGAAGATCCACTGGAGAAGGGTACAGCAACCCACTCTAGTATTCTTCCCTGAAGAACCTCATGGACAGAAGAGCCTGGGCTACAATCCGTGGGGCTACAAAGAGTCAGACACGACTGAGTGACTAACACTAACACTGCCAAAATGATTTAATTTCCATTTCTTCTTGTAATCTTAAAAGGATGTATGTGATCCCTATTGGTGTTAGAGAGAAGGAGTGACTTGACTCCCATTCCACCTCCCTGCTGCTGAGGTCACCCTGCCTTGTGAGGCCTCGCCCATTAACCAGGTAAAAAAGCATCCCAATCTTTGCCTTTACCCAACTTTTCATATTTTTGTGCCTTTTCCTATACTTTCTCTTAACAGTTCCAAGAGCTGGGTAGGAAATCTTTCCCAGATGAGAAAACTGTGATTCAGCAAAATTAAGTGACTTGCCCAGGGCCAGATCACCTTAGATAGCCTTTGCCCAGTTACCATAAGACCAGTAAAAGAAGGCAGAGGGGCGAGCATAGAAATTATAGGCTGAGGATGTGCTGATGGGGAAATGAAAAATGCATGAGACTTGTCTTCAGGAAACATCTACCGGGACTTCCCTGATGGTCCAGTGGCTAAAATTCCAAGATGCCAGTACAGGGGGCCTGGGGTTTGATCCCTGGTCAGGGAACTAGATGCCACATGCTGCAACTTAGAGTTTGAATGCACAACTAGGAAAAAAATTAAATAAAAAAGATTCTGCTTGCCACAATTAAAAAATTCCATGTGCCACAACTGAAGATTTTGCTGGCAGAAACTAAAGATCGAAGATCCTGTGTGTCAAAACTAAGACCCAGTGCAGACAAATCAATAAACAAATAAATAATTCTAAAAATAAAAGAAACATCTACCATTGGTTGAGGGTCTCAATACCCATTCTGGACACACTTATGCTCATCACCCAAGTAAACTGAGTCCCTTCTGAAAGCATTTTAGGAAGGGAGAATGCTATGCCCCTGCAGTCATGAAATTAAAAGACCCTTGCTCCTTGGAAGAAAAGCTATGACAGACTTGATAGTCTATTTAAAAGTAGAGACGTCACTTTACTGACAAATGTTTGTATAGTCAAAGCTATGCTTTTTCCAGTAGTCATGTATGGATGTGAGAGCTGGACCATAAATAAGGCTGAGTGTTGAAGAATTTGATGCTTTCAAAACTATGGTGTTGGAGTAGACTTCTTGAGAGTCCCTTGGACTGTAAGGAGATCAAGCCAGTGACTCCTAAAGGAAATCAAGCCTGAATATTCATATGAAAGACTGATGCTGAACCTGAAGTTCCAATACTTTGGCTACCTGATGCGAAGAGCCAAGTCATTGGAAAGGTTTCCCTGAAGATGGGGAAGATTAAGGGCAGGAAGAGAAGAAGGTGACAGAGGATGAGATGGTTGGATGGCATCACCGACGCAATGGACATGAGTTTGAGCAAGCTCCAGGAGATGGTGAAGGACAGGGAAGCCTGGCGTGCTGCAGTCCTTGAAGTAGCAAAGACTTGGACACAACTGAGCTACTGAACAACAGCAGCAATGTCCCTGTATAATCTTTCGATTATCTTGAAAATTCACTAAAGTCATTAAATATTTAGGCTTACTGATTGTGATAACTAGTATTCAATCTAACCCAAAGCTTCCTGTGTTGACTTCTGCAGCAATTTTATGATCCTGCTAGAGGAGACCAACATTGGCCATGTTACCACAGTCCACCTCTGCAGAGCTAAAGCAGGCATTGGGACAAGGCTCTCCTGGAAGTGCCCTGTCGATTGCTCTGTTTACTGAATCTCTACTGGCTTCTGTTTTGCGTTTGTATTTTCTGCACAATAAAGAATATATTGTTCTTTCCTAAGATCCCTTGATTAAGAACCCAAGTGTTGAGTAATCTTGCTGATCCCACCCATTTTAAACCCTTTTCCTGGTCCTTGACTCTCATCTTCTCCAACTACCATTTCCATACCATTTATGAAGATGGGAATCTGAAATCCTCATCTTTGTGATCGTGCGGTGCACGCCTGGATCTATATCAATGCGTGCGTGTGTGCTAAGTCGCTCCAGTGGCGTCCGACTCTTTGTGACCCCATGGATGGTAGCCTGCCAGGCTCCTCTGTCCATGGCATTCTCCAGGCAATAGTACTGGAGTGGGTTGCCATTTTCTTCTCCAGGGGTTCTTCCCAACCCAGGGATTGAACTTGCATCTCTTATGTCTCCTGCATTGGCAGGCAGGTTCTTTACAACTAGTGAAACCTGGGAAGCCCAAAGACCTCTACATCAGTATTGTTAAGTTAGTGGTCCCTGCAAGGTAGCAATTCAAATTATACCGGTGTCATCGCATTTCAAAAAATCTCCTCTTTGAAAACGGAAACGGATCTTTAAACATCTCAGAAATACGAGGCAGAACCTCTTGAATAGGGAAGTTGTATCCCTGAAATTCGGGGTGACTTTGATAGGTGATAACTCGTCTGCACTGCCAGACAGGGCCACCTAAGACTTCTTTGAGAGATGAGATGCTTCCTTTCTCGAGATCACCTGGGCGAGCTCTCACGCCCCCTCCACTGCAATCATTGCCATGTCTAGAGATTGTTATTCTTGGAAGCATTTGACACAGAGGAGGCAAATCTCTGCCGTGTCCATGGAGAGCATTTCTGAGGTCTGGTCCTGACAACACAGTAGGCAGCTGTTTCTCCTGAAAGACCACATTCTCAGGGAAGCCCAGAGCCCTCAAAAGATGCATTTATTAGTAAAGATAGAAATCATTTTGCCTATGCAGGCACATGGTGGTTGAAACCGTATATTCATCTCTTACCAGGGAAACTGCTTTTATCTCATTTGATATGACGGAATCAGATAACTGCTGAGAATAGAATCAACATGCCTTGATGGTTTGTACTGAATCTTTCTCCAAAGGAGAAAAAAAAAAAATCATCTGCTCCTAGAACATGAAAATACAAGAATGAGTAGTTAAAAGCTTTAATTTTTTTTTTAAATTGTGACACCGTGTTATTTGACACCTCTCTGAGGAGACGATTCCCTAGGGCGAACAAACAAACTAACCCAAACTTGGAAACGGTCACCTTCCAGCTCTTCCCAGTGAGATAGTCATGATTCAGTGGCTTCTTATGAATGCAGGAGACCCAAGTTCGATCCCTGGGTTGAGAAGACCCTTGGTAGAAGGCCATGCCAACCCACTCCAGTACTCTTGCCTGGAAAATTCTATGGACAGAGGAGACTGGTGGGCTACAGTCCATGGGGTTGCAAAGAGTCAGACACACCTGAGTGACTAACACCTTCACTTTTCTTTGTTATGAAAGTCATAGCTACACAGGCCGAATGAAGATTGTATGCTGTAGAGAATCTGAGCATTTTACGGCTAAAAGCACCTGGAGATAACAGAGGCTGGGTTCCTCTCTAGACCTGAGGAGCAGAGTTCAGGCCCTGTGAGCTCTGGTCCATGACCTTCCAATGGGCGAGCAGAGCTCCTTTAATTCTGTGTGCACATAAGCCCAGAGCTGCACTTTTACCTCACTGCCCAACTCAGCATTCCTATCTTGTCAGAGATTTCACTTTCCTGGGGCTTCAAGTCCATGGGCTCATGACCCCCAAATATGTTACAAAACGCATGAGAGAAAGCAAACTATTTCCTCACATCTCTCATCACTGGAAAGTTAGCCTGTCTTGGAGAATCCGTAAGACGCACAGACAATAACACCGGCAATCAAGACGCAAAGCCATCCAGCAGTCACCGACAAATCACACAGGACGAGACCCCAGGAGAACAGAGAAGAACGGGCATCTTCTGTTCTGCTTTGCCACACTCTGTGCAACTTCTCTCAGACCCTTTGCTTCTTTCTAAAGATAGCTTTTCCTACCTCAGGAGAAACGGGAGCCCTTCCCCCCCCCTCCTTATTTTTCATCTTTACAACTGGCTTTTGGACTGAATGTAGGGGGCGGGGTGGGGAGGGAAGCGCTCTACCTTGTGCGTGGGACTCTTGGTCACCTGTACACCACGGAGCAAAACCGTAACAAAGCCCTGCATTGACCAGCACAGAGGACTCTTTTCCTTCTGCTCCAGCCCGTCTCCCCGCCCCTTGGCGAGAGCCTCGGTAAATAGGCACATTCGCTGCCAGGACTGAAAGTCAACACGCTCCTGCTTTGTCAGAGGAACCTGGGAATCAAGTCAGAGCACTTCACGGAAATGCCAGACCTCCTTGTTCCCCGGGTGCCGAAGACTAACAATTAGAAGTGAAAGTGTCTCAGGGCAGCCTGCCAAGAGCACAGGCAGCAGATGCTTGGTGCTATGGTGTGACACCCATACCGGCCGTCTCAGCTGACCTCAGCCCATGAGCTTTGTATGGTGAGGCAGACTTCCTGTGCAATGGCCGTGACAGATGGCCCCAAACTCATCTGGAACTGGAGAATCCAAAGATGGCCCCGAGGATCCCCAGACCTTGGTGGCCCTGCCCAATGTAACCCCCTGGTCTCCAGGGCTGGATAGGACCTGTGATATGATGGAATATCACCCCTGTGGTTGGGTTACATTATAAGGCAATGACAAAAGGATTTTGCATGTTTCATTGGAGCTTCTGGTCATTTTAACTAGGGACATATCCTCTGTGGGCCTGACTTCATCAGTTGATTGTAATTCCAAAGGAGAGTATTCTGGGTGGGCCTGACCTAATCAGATGAGCCTTTTAAAAAGGGACTGGAGGTCAGGGATGGAAGACGTCAGAGAGACATGAAACAGCAGAGACATTCTTTTATTGCCCATGAGGCAAACTGGCACCTTAAGGGAGGGCATTGTGACTGAAGGACTCACACTTGTGACTGCAAGGAACCAAATTCTGCGAAGTCAGTAGCTTAGGCATGATCCCTGAGCCTCAGAGAAGAATCATAGCCCCAGCTGACACATGGATTCCAATCTGTGAAACCCTGAGCCAAGAATCCAGCTATGCTTTGCCTGGATCCTTGATCCGTGGAACCAGTGAGATGATAAATATATGCTGTGTTAAACCCCTTGTGTGTCTGTGCTTAGTTGTTCAGTCATGTCTGACTCTTTACAACCCTTTAGGCTGTAGCCCACCAGACTCCTCTGTCCATGGAATTTTTCAAGCAAGAATGCTGGAATGGGTTGCCCTTTTCCTTCTCTAGGGGATCTTCCCAGTCCAAGGATTGAACCACACCTCCTGTGTCTCCTGTCTTACAGGCAGATTCTCTACCCACTGAGCCATCAGTTAAGCCCTGAAGACTGTGCTAACTGTTAGGTTGCCAAAAGACTAATATAGCAGGCCCTCCACATCCGTGGGTTCAATCCATGGTTGGTTGAATCTACCGATGTGAAACCTTCAGATATGGAGGGACAATTCTATAATGCCTTTTTATATAAGGAACTTAACATCTGAGATTTCCATAACTATGGGGTTTCTGGAACCCATCCCCTGCCCCACCCGTAAATACCAAAAGATGGGTATATATCATCCTAAGAACTGCAGAGAGAACCTGTCCTCACGTTTTCACCATCATTCCTCCATTTCCATGTTTCCTGTTCCCACTTTTCCCTGTCAAGGTGAATGATCAAATTCAGGGCTTGTTTTACATGTGAGCAAAGCAGAGTGATGCATGTTGGGCGCTGGGAGGGGGCTGGAGAGTGCTCCTTCAGTTTCTACACCTGGCTGTCTGGGTTATTGAAGGTCTGCTGTACCATGTGGAAAGCATTCTGAGAAAAAGAAACTTTTCAGACCCCTTGTGGGGTTTAATCTTTCCTTCATATTATAGGAGCATATGATTGCTTAAAAAAAGAGTGACGTTGCTCAGTCATGTCCAACTCTTTGTGACCCTATGGATTGTTGCCCACAAGGCTCCTCTCTCCATAGGGATTCTCCAGGCAAGAATACTGGAGTGGGTTGCCATTTCCTTCTCCAGGGGATCTTCCCAATCCAAGGATCAAACCCAGGTCTGCCACATTGCAGGCAGACTCTTTACCTTCTGAGCCACAAGGGAACCCTGATTGCTAATATATACTTGCAATTGCTGTGTTCAGTCTCTCAGTCGTGTGCAACTTTTTGCGACCCCATAAACTGTAGCCTGCCAGGCTCCTCTGTCCATGGGATTTTCCAGGCAACAATACCGGAGCAGATGGCCATTTTCTCCTGCAGAGGATCTTCCTGACCCAGGAATTGAACCCACATCTCCTGCATTGCAGGCAGATTCTTTACCAGCTGAGCTATTTGGGAAGCCAAATGCAATTGTGAGATATTTCTAATTTAGTCAGGCCACACAGATATCTTAAATTTGGGGGATGGCTCCGCCATAAAGCAATTGTTCACCAAAAATCCCTATAAAGCAAGAAGCTAAATGGATCTGAACTTGAAACCCAGATTTGGAGCAAAGGCTGTAGGGAGCATGACACTGGTCTGAGCTGGGGGGCAGTTCCCAAGCATTATGACTGGTTCTTAATTGCCTTCCTGGCTAAGGGCTTACAACTCAATAGTTGGAAAAGACCTAGAAGATTATGTCATCCAATCCCTGCCTTTGACAGATGAGGAAACAGAGATGCAGGGAGGTTAAATGCCTTTCCCAAAGTCCCGCATCCAGAAGCAGCAGGGTCAGGACCAAAACTCAGAACTTTGAACAATTTCCCATCTTGTCACATGTGCTATAGAGCAAAATGACCATGGTGTTGCCTATTGGTTAAATCACCATCTCTCTCAAATATACCCAGATCTGTCTGCACAAAGGTCCATTTAGTCAAAGCTATGGTTTTTCCAGTAGTCATGTGTGGATGTGAGAATTGGACTGTAAAGAAAGCTGAGCGCTGAAGAATTGATGCTTTTGAACTGTGGCATTGGAGAAGACTCTTGAGAGTCCCTTGGACTGCAAGAAGAGCAAACCAGTGAATCCTAAAGGAAATCAGTCCTGAATATTCATTGGAAGGACTGATGCTGAAGCTGAAGCTCCAATACTTTGGCCCTATGATGCAAAGAGCCGACTCATTGGAAAAGACCCTGGAAAAAATTGAAGGCCGAAGGAGAAGGGGATGACAGAAGCTGAGATTGGGTGGCCTCACCGACTCGATGGACATGAGTGTAAGCAAGCTCCAGGAGTTGGCGATGGACAGAGAAGCCTGGAGTACTGCAGCCCNATGATGCAAAGAGCCGACTCATTGGAAAAGACCCTGGAAAAAATTGAAGGCCGAAGGAGAAGGGGATGACAGAAGCTGAGATTGGGTGGCCTCACCGACTCGATGGACATGAGTGTAAGCAAGCTCCAGGAGTTGGCGATGGACAGAGAAGCCTGGAGTACTGCAGCCCATGGGGTCGCAAAGAGTCGGACACGACTGAACGGCTGAACTGCACTGCACTGTCTGTACCTGGCTCTCTCCCTCGGCTGGGAGAGTGACATCCGCTCTCCTGAGAAGCCCAACTGCCCCTCTGCTTAGCTGTGCCATCAGCCCTAGAGTCGCTAAGCCGTGACAACATGGCTCAGCCATTCTGAGATCCAAAACTCACCAGGTGAATAGGTTTCCTGTGGCTGCAGTCAGAGTACTGCCAAGTGGGTGGCTTAGACGAGCAGATGGAAATTTACTCTTACTGCTCTGGAGGCTGAAAATCTGAGATCAAGGTGTGAGCAGAGCCATGCTCCCTCTGGAGGTTTTATGGGGAGACACCTCCTTGCCTCTTCTGGTTTCTGGGGGTCTCCAGCCATCTTTGATGTCCCCCAGCTTGTTGCAAACCCTCTACAGCATCTTCCTCCATCTTCACGTGGCCTCTGCCCTTTGTGAATGTCTCTGCCTCTTCTTCTCCTCTTAAAATAACATTAGCCACTTTGGTTTTAGGGCCCTTCCTAATTCAGTATGACCTCATCATAATGTAAGTAACTACATCTACAGGGAATCTATTTCTAAGTAAGTTCAAGTTCTGAGACCCTGAGTGGACCAGTTTGGAGAGGTCACCATTTTACCACTGGGTGAATAGTGCACTGGGCTTCCCTTGTCGCTCAGCTGGTAAAGAAGCCACCTGCAATGCAGGAGACCTGGGTTCAATTTCTGGGTTGAGAAGATCCCCTGGAGAAGGGAAAGGATACCCACTCCAGTATTCTGGCCTGGAGAATTCCATGGACTGCATAGTCCATGGGGTTGCAAAGAGTCGGACACCACTGAGCGACTTGCAGTTTCACTTTTCATGTAGCTGGCTCAGCCAACTGCCCTGAGTGTAGAGCATACATTACTCTATTGAGTATGGACAGCCCCTTCCATTCCTTCTCCCCCTCACCGCCCACCCCCCAGGACTGTGTAACCCAGGACCCAAACATTGGCAGTTAATGCTGGAAATAACTTCAGAGGGCATTTGACCCGTGGCTGTTAATCCCTGTTGCATAAGAGAATCTTCCCAAGAGAGTTTTGAAAACACCAATGTCCAAGCCCAAACCCAGAGATTCTGATTCAGTTGATCTGAGGCATGCTTTGGGCATTTATAATGATCAAGGCTACTCAGTTGATTCTAAAATGCAGTCAAGGTTGAAACCCACCAGTCAAGCCCACCACTTAGTTTTCAGATGAGAAACTTGAGGCAGACAAACTTTAGCCACACACCCCGCCCCTGCTTCCCATTCCCATCCATTCATTGCTACCACCCAGCTTCTGATTCTCTGACTGGAACGTCTTGCTCTATCCAGATGATACAAGGTCCCCAGAGTTGACAGAACAACGTCACCATGGTGGCCAGCATGCCTCACTCATGAGAGGGCATGTGTGCAGGCTAAGTCTCTTCAGTCGTGTCAGACTCTTTGCGACCCTATGGACTATAGCCTGCCAGACTCCTCTGTCCATGGAATTCTCCAGCAAGAATACTGGAGTGGGTTGCCATTCCCTCCTTCAGGGGATCTTCCCAAACCAGGAATTGAACCCACGTCTCGTTTGTCTCCTGTGCTGGCAGGTGGGTTCTTTACCACTAGTGCCACCTGGAAGAGAAGGCAGTAAAGCCCCTCAAGGACTATGAGGCAAGATGGAAGCCACCTCACCGTGGCCACCATATCCTCCTCAATTTCCAATGCACACCCATGACCTATGGCACCACAAACTGGCCCAGGCTTTGTAAAGTGCTACCCAAATTTGCTTGGCCACTCTGTTACATCATTCATGGTAGCATTGCCTCAGGAACCTGGAAAAAGTGTGCACTTTGCCCACTCACCCATTTGGTTCCTATTATTTAACTTACATGCAGAGTACATCATGAGAAACGCTGGGTTGGAGGAAGCACAAGCTGGAATCAAGATCACCAGGAGAAATAGCAATAACCTCAGATATGCTGATGACACCACCCTTATGGCAGAAAGTGAAGAGGAACTCAAAAGCCTCTTGATGAAAGTGAAAGAGGAGAGTGAAAAAGTTGGCTTAAAGCTCAACATTCAGATTTGAAGATCGTGGCATCTGGTCCCATCACTTTATGGGAAATGGATGGAGAAACAGTGGAAACAGTGTCAGACTTTATTTTGGGGGGCTCCAAAATCACTGTAAATGGTGAATGCAGACATGAAATTAAAAGACGTTTACTCCTTGGAAGAAAAGTTATGACCAACCTAGATAGCATATTCAAAAGCAGAG
>SJYA01007257.1:0-29303 GCA_006410615.1 Neotragus moschatus
TCTTTGGAAGGAATGATGCTAAAGCTGAAACTCCAATACTTTGGCCACCTGATGCAAAAAGCTGACTCACTGTAAAAGACTCTGATGCTGGGAGGGATTGGGAGCAGGAGGGGAAGGGGATGACAGAATGAGATAGCTGGATGGCATCACCGACTCGATGGCCATGAGGTTGGGTGAAATCCAGGAGTTGGTGATGGACAGGGAGGCCTGGCATGCTGCAATTCATGGGATCACAATGAGTCAGACACGACTGAGTGACTGAACTGAACTGAGAGTTTCTGTGGGTAATAAGACAATGCATACAAAACACGAATCACAGGGCTTGGCACATGATTGAAATTTTGATCTCAGTCTGAATCTCAACTTCTCAAAGGATGGAAATTGATATGTGGTTTAGGAAGACGAAGGAAATGGCAACCCACTCCAGTACTCTTGCCTGGAAAATCCCCCGGACAGAGGAGCCTGGTAGGCTACAGTCCATGAGGTCTCAGAGTCGGATATGACTGAGCGACTTCATTTAGGAGACAAATGGGGATCAATCACTTATGAATGTTAATAACAAAGCTACCATGAATTGAGCACCTACTATATACTAGGCACTATGCCATGAGTTTTGTATATATTTTCGTTTTGAATCTTTATAGTTTCCTTGTGGTCAGTAGCATACTTAGTGTAGTTAACAGCCGAAGTCAAAGATTTTTAACAGTTCTTCAACATAATAAAATGTTTAGTTATGATCACATAATAATCAGTGATAATTATTTTCTTGGTTGCTATTGGGTTCTTAAAAACTAACAACCATAAAAAAAAATATCAATGTTAAGTACACTTTAAAAAATAATTTGTGTGCTTATTTATTTTTGGCTGTGCTGGATCCTGGCTGTTGTGTGGACTTTTCTCTAGCTGAGCCGAGCGGGGGCTGCTCTCTAGCTGTGGCCCATGGGCTTCTCATTGCTGTGGTTTCTCCTGCCGCAGAGCACAAGCCCTAGTGTGCACCGGCTTCAGCGGTTGTGGTCCCTGAGCTCAAGAGCACAGGCTCAGTGGTTGTGATGCAAGGGCTTAGTTGCCTCAAGGCACGCGGGATCTCCTCAGACCAGGGATCAAACCTGTGTCTCCTGCGGATTCTTCACCATTGAGCCACCAGGGAAGCCCAATGTTGAGCACATTTAAATTCAGTAAACCCTTTTATTCATGAGCTAAAATACGCTCACGTCAAAGACACCATATCTCTCAGTTTGCAAGCTTCACTAATCCCCACCATTATTAACTTTCCAAATGAACACATGGAACTGAGTTTATGTGTTGTGGGTACAAACCATTTAACGGTGGAAATTCTTTGCATTAACCTCCTTGTAGGATACAATATTTAATAAAGGGTACATTATAAAATGTGCTAATTTTTAAACTTGCCTACGTATTATTAAAACTCAAATGTGATAGTAACAATTATTTAGAACTTAGATCAACAAAAGATTTCCCCCCTGCAGGAGAAGTATTTTATTACTAGCATTATTTAGAATGGCCAATGCGTGGCGTTAATAAAAAGCAGAGTAATGCTTACTTAGTTTTATTATTGTTTTCAAATTATGTATAGACAATTGTCTGCACACAGAGCGGACTACTCTCATGGGGCCACACTCGGTACTCTGATATGCCACTGACTTAGTATTTCCTTTGAACATTTTCATCTCAGTTGGGACTCTTAGTTTTGAATTTCAAATTTATTCCATCTTCATGCTTCATTCAAAACTTTCAATTTAATACCTATTTTTCTATACCTATCTACCCATCTAAACTGTATGTGAATGTGTCTATACACACACAGCACTTACATGCATAATAAATAGCCCATTCTAAAATGTACTTTTTTTTTTGTTATTTTCCCTTAAGGTGTCTTGAGGAGATTTTCAAATTAGTACATGTAGGAAGAGCTATCTCATTAAAAAATGGTTACTTGGCATTTTATAGAGTGGAGGCACCATCATTTTTAAACTAACTTTAAAAACTGAGATGTAACATACATAGAAAAATATACGCAGACCACAATTGTATAAATTAATGAATTTCTTAAAAGCCAACCTATTTGTGTAACCACCACATATGTCAAGCGATAGAAAATTGTCAACACTCCAGAAGCCATTGTTTCCTCCACATGTGCCCTCTGTCCTGCCTTCTATCGCCGTGGCTTAATTGCTTGTTTATTGTTGCGCTTTATGGAAATGGACTTGTATAGCATGTAGAAATCTGCGTCTGGTTTCATGAGATTCATCCTTTTGTTGCATATTGCGATGGTTCCTTCATCAATATTTGCTCATTGATCTGTAGTTTCTGTTGTATGAACATACTAGGATTTATTTATCCATTCTAGCACTGATAGACCTCTGGGTTGTTTATAGGGGGAAAGCGTTCAGTCTTTTACCGTGATGTACGATGTTGTTGTCTAGTTGCTAAGTCACGTCTGATTCTTTTGTGACTCTCGCCCGCAGATTATTTACCACTGAGCCACCAGGAAAGTCCAGGTATGGTGTTACCTATAGTTTTTTTTCTTTGTAGATACCCTTTTGCAGGATGAGGCAATTTCCTTCTGTTTGCTGAGTTTTCAATCAAGAATGAGTGCTGAAATTTTTCAAATGCTTTCTCTGCGTTTATTTCAATAATTATGTCAGTGTTCTTCTTTATTCTATTAATATGATAACTTACGTTGATTGATTTTCAAATCTTAAACTGTTTCATTTCTAGAATAAACTCTAATTGGTGATGATGTATTACCATTTTTATATAGTGCTACAATTGATTGCTAATATTTATCAAGGGTTTTGTGTATTTTTATAAAGGATTTGGTTTATAACTTCCTTTGCTTTTTTAACAATTTAGTTAGCTCATTTATTTTTGGTGGTGCTGGGTCTTCGTTGCTGCGAGGGGGCTTTCTCTAGGGAAGGAGAGGGGGCTGTGCTCTAGCTGCAGGGTGCCGGCTTCTCCTGGCCGTGGTTTCTCTTGTGGCAGAACATGTGCTCTAGGGCAAGAGGGCTCCAAATGTCGTAGCACGTGGACTCAGAAGTTGTGGCTCCTGGGCTCTAAGCACAGGCTCAACAGTTGGGGTGCACAGGGTTGGCTGCTCCTTCCCTGAGAGGGGATCGAACCCAGGTCTCCTGCCTTGGCAGGTGGACCTTTGCCCCTGAGCCTCCAGAGGTGGCTTTCCTTTCTTTAGTGCTATCAGTTTTTGTTTTGTGTTTTGAAGCCCCAATGTTAAACGCACATGTTTATAATTTTTACATCTTTCTGCTTATTGATTCTTTTATCATTATGAATTTCACTTCAGTACTGCTTTTTGTCAAGTCTATTTTGTGTAATGTTGATAGAGCCACTCCACCTTTCTCATGCTCACTATTTGCACGGTACCTTTTACGCCATGACTTTACTTTCAAACTGTCTTTGCACTTAAAGTACATCTATTGCAGGCAGCATTTAGCTGGATTTTGCGTTTTCATCTAGCCTGACAATCTTTGCCTTTTGATTGTAGTGTGTGACCCATTTTTAAAAAGCCAATTGCTGATTTGGTAGGGGATGGATCTACGATTTCCGTATTTGTTTTCTGTGTATCTCTTCTTTGTTGTTCTGTTTCTCTTTTGCTGTGTTAACAAAATTTTCTGATGTTTTATTTAAATTCATCTTTATAGCTATATATATCAACATTGTTTTTAACGGGTGTCCTAGAGATTACACTAGGCATCTTTATCTGCTTGGGATTTGTATCTATACACAAATTTCAGGCAAAGTGGAAGAACCTTGACACAATGGTTTCCTTTAATGTTATTACATATATTACATCTGTATTCATTATAAACCTAATAATACAGTGTTGTTAGTTTTGCTTTAAACAATTATATGCCTTTTAAAGCCATTAAGACAAGAAATAAGTGCATCCTAAAATTTACCCACATGATGGCCTTTTCTGGTGCATTTTATTCTTTATTTTTTCCTATAGATATAAATTACCATCTCGTGTCAATTCCCTTCAGCTTCCTTTAGCATTTCTTGTAATGTTGGACTGTTTCTTTCTTTTTATTTTTTGGCTTTTTTGCTTTCATTAAAAACTCTACATATCAGTTCAGTTCAGTCACTCAGTCGTGTCTGACTCTGCGACCCCATGAATTGCAGCACGCCAGGCCTCCCNTCTGATGCTGGGAGGGATTGGGGGCAGGAAGAAAAGGGGACGACAGAGGATGAGATGGTTGGATGGCATTACTGACTCGATGGACATAAGTTTGAGTGAACTCCAGGAGTTGGTGATGAACAGGGAGGCCTGGCGTGCTGTGACTCATGGGGTCGCAGAGAGTTGGACATGACTGAGCAATTGAACTGAACTGAACTGACATGAGTCAGTAAATTAAAACTTGCATGAGATTAAACCTAGAACAGCTGGTTTTCATGACAAGATACTTTCATCTGCAAATCAGAATTCTCAACTAAAGTGGCTCAAATTGTAAGGGTACTATTTGTTGCTTATTTCACAAGAAGTTCAAAAGTAAATAGTCTCTTAGCATCAGAGAACCAGAGAAGAGATGACAAAGATACAGAAAAAACTCACTCTCCCCTCTATGAGGCATAACTCAAATTGCCTTGCTAGCTTTGCTTTTTGTCTCCTCTTTTTAAACTTCCTTGTGTCTTCATACTGCTTGTTTGTAGCTTGCTCCTGTTTTATACCCATAATTCATCTTTGTAAGTAGATGCAAAAGTGGTCAAAAGAGAAAATAGTGCCTTGCCTGTATTTATATCTGTTACTGAGGTATTTATTATGTACTAGTAGGTACTGGCTCAGATGGTAAAGAATTTGCCTGCAAGGTGGGAGACCTGGATTTGATGCCTGGATTGGGATGGCCCCTTGAGGAGGGCATGGCAATGCACTCTTCATCATTCCTTCCAAAGAACACCCAGGGAAGATCTCCTTTAGAATGGACTGGTTGGATCTCCTTGCAGTCCAAGGGACTCTCAAGAGTCTTCTCCAACATCACAGTTCAAAAGCATCAGTTCTTTGGCACTCAGCTTTCTTCACAGTCCAATTCTCACATTCATACAAATCCAGTATTCTCATCAGGAGAATCCCCATGGAAAGAGGAGCCTTGCAGGCTACAGTCCATAGCATCACAAAAAGTCAGACGCAACTGAGTGACTAAGCACAGCACAACATAGGTACCTATAGCTTAGTCATTATTTGCGTATTTGATTGATTCAAATTTCTGCTCACGTCCTGAACACAGTAGATTTCCACAGAGAAGCAACACATACTCCCTGGTGTGGAACACAGGCTTGAAGTAGGGAGGGCTATATTCACTTGCTTATCCAGCAAACTAACTCAAACTTGCTTGCATTTTCTTGGTCCTCCGAGGTATTACTGCATGAGTCTGAAGAGAATGCATTTCAGGTGAGTTCCTGAGAGTCATGCTCTTATGCTGCCAACGTGGCCACAATTTTATCTGAACTGAGTTGAAGGCCTGTTGATTTAATCCAGAAATTTATTTCTGACAGACAGCTGGGTAGCATTTGTCACTGTATTTGGAATCCAAAGTTAAAGAGATTGAGAGTCAGTGTCATCACTGTTTGGGTGGTAGTGAACCACAAACATGGTTTATTTCTATCATAAATTGTTGGTTGTTATTTTTACAATGTGCATAAACCCATAGGCTAGACAACGGGAATACTTTACACATTTTACAAATAAAGACATGAATACTCTGGAATGAGTACATGTTTTGGCATCCAATTTTGAGTATTTTATTCAGAGTATCTGTTCTCTTTAATCTAAACTTTTTCCTCACTTGTATCAATCAGTGGAGCAAAAATTAAATATACGTGCCATCAAAACTCCCCCTCTGCTCTTGGCAGATATTTACTGGAGGACACTGCTCTTGGCCTCACATCTCACAGATTCTCTGACAGCCTTGACAGGGAAGATATGTGAGACAATACACAGAAAATGTGGGGTTAGTGTAGATGTTCTGTCAATGAACAGAAAAGTAATGCAGAGCCTCTGCCAGAATTCAACTTTCTGTAATATTTACCCACTAGAGTCAATTTGGAAGTAAAACCCCATGTGGAGAACTACATTACCACACCATTTTTCAAACAATTAGCTGTTTCCACCATAGCCACATCTTATTCAGGGTGAAGACTAGCCCAACATACATGTTTTACCTCACCTCAAAGATTAATGAACTTGCAAGAATCAAGAGTGGAGATTAGAGCTTCATAATCCTTCAGTCCTCTGTGAGGTTGGTGCCCATAGGCAGAGCTAAGCAACTACTATGGCAAATTAATCCTGGAGCAATCAACTTGGAGGTTAATTTATTGGGCAATTAATTCTTCATTTTGTACCTGAGGTTTTAAAGTAGAATTCAAAAGCATACAGAGTACAATACAGTGAATTTTCTGAAAATAGAACACAAGTTTGCCTTCAAGCTTCCCGGAGAACTAAAATTTTTTTAAAAAAAGAGAGAGAGAGAGAGGGAGAGAAACAGAGAAGCTACTAGTCACCTCATTTAGTGTCTAGAAGACAAAACCCAAGCTGTACGCACAGAAGGTGATTCTTTTGGTACTAAGAGAAGAGTCCTCATGGAAAAAACACTCTCAGGTAGTGAATAATAACTTTTAAAAAATACATCCATGTCTTAAAAAAATATATACATTCCCATTATGAAAATGTTAATGGTTTTCAAATGACTGTTTCCCAGAGATGTCTTAGTGTAGCCACTGACATGACATGGAACTTTAACACAGCATTTCCTGTGGTAATTTTTTCATTACCTGCATAAATAAATTAGGCAGTGCATCAGAAAATTAACAAGCAACATTTGTTAATCATCTTTTGGGGTACCTTGCTGCATCATTTGACTTACAACTTAGAGGTAGGCAGGAAGATGGAAGAGATTTTTCTTTTTTAAAAAAAATTGTAAAATTAGGGGA
The DNA here is from genome assembly GCA_006410615.1 of Neotragus moschatus. Taxonomy (NCBI): domain Eukaryota; kingdom Metazoa; phylum Chordata; class Mammalia; order Artiodactyla; family Bovidae; genus Neotragus; species Neotragus moschatus. Next base: position 6,961 of record SJYA01007257.1, read on the forward strand.
CAGATGGGCTGTTACTTACAGTGCTTTAGATTTTTGAAAAGCTTTCTAAGATCTCTTGGACCCAGAAGCTGTACCTATCTAAGTATCCTGAAGTAGAGATATAAAAATTATTTAGAAACTTTGGCAAGGGAAAAAAAAGCTGTTTTCACTAAAATAGCAGTTGTATCTAAATTTATGTAGTCTCGCTGTGTCATCAACCAAGTCACTAAACAGTTTTTTGTTTTGTTTTCTTTCAGAATTTCTATCCCTTCTGCCAATGCATTAGCTTCACCCAAGGCATCAATTACTGCAAACCACTTTTTGGAAGGTATTCAGAGATAGCTACCCTAGAAGTTCAGTAATCTGTAGCCATCATCCAATGAAATCTGTCATTACTATAACCATGCATATGTACTAAATTTCACTGAAATCTATCAAATATTATAGAAGATGTGCCTATTTGATAAGTTTGCTCAGCTTCCATTTTCTCTCAAGATGAATGACTATGTTAAAAATAAAAAGTAGATATCTTGATAACCTATCATAAGGTACATGATTTTAACAAAATTGGTCAATGTAGAACAAATCTATACTAAAACAAAAAGTTTCCATAGAGTTGAAAAGAGCAACTATTCCAGCTGAAGAAAAGGAAAAAAAAGAAAAAGAAAAAACTGAACTTCCTACTAATAAATGCTTTCTTCTAGGGAAAAAAAGTTATGACAAACCTAGACAGTGAATTAAAAGGCAGAGACACCACTTTTCTGACAAAGGTCCGTCTAGTCAAAGTTATGGTTTTTCCAGTAGTCATGTACTGATGTGAGAGTTGAACCAAAAAGAAGGTTGAGCATCCAAGAATTTATACTTTCAAATTATAGTGATGGAGAAGACTCCTGAATGTTGCTTAGACAGCAAGGAGATCAAATCAGGCAATCCTAAAGGAAATCAACCCTGAATATTCATTGGAAGTCCTGATGCTGAAGCTGAAGCTCCAATACTGATGAGAAGAGGCAACTCATTGGAAAAGACCCTGATGCTTGGAAAGATTGAAGGCAGGAGGAGAAGGGGACGATAGAGGATGTGAAAGGTGGATGGCATCAACGATTCAATAGACATGAGTTTGAGCAAACTCAGGAAGATAGTGAAGGACAGGAAAGCCTGGCATGCTGCAATCCATGGGGTCACAATCAAACACAACTTAGCCACTAAACAACAACAACTAATCAAAATGCACTTCTTTTCTTAAAAATCCAATGAGATTGTGTACTCAAAGCTTTCTGGGCTTAAGTCAACTTCCCTTGCTGGATAAGAGCCAATATTCCCCTTTCTATGACCTAAACACATTCTTACAATCCCCAGAAAAATCCCTGCAGGAGAGGGCATTTTCCAAGAAGGCTGCAGTAATGTCTCCTTTCTCATGCGTTCTTCAGTGTAATGGCGCCCTCCCCAACAAGAGGTAGAATCTTTTTCTCCACACCCTGGAGTCTGGATGGACCCTATGACAGCTTTGATTGATAGAATAAGGCAAAGTGATATTGTGTTCCTTTTTGGCACCTTCCACACCTCTTGTCCCTTGGAGCCCTTGTATGAAGTCCATGCTCCTCTGATAGAAAGGCCCTTGGAGGGGCTCTCAGGATCCAGACATGTAAATGAAATGCCAGCCAACTTGGACATCAAAGCCAGTTGAGCCCTCACGTGATCCAGCCCTAGCTTTTCTCTGAGTACAATTACTTAAGACATTCCTAATGAAAACACCCCAGCAGAGTCTCATCAACCCACAGAAACATGACCGAAAATAAACTGTTTTCTAAGCCACTAAGTTTAGGGATGATTTGGAACAAGCCAAATTCTCCAGCATTATCCATGTTCTTATTCTTGTTCCAATTGCTTGGAAGTGGAATTATACTATTTTCTAGTTCTGACTTTTAAATTCTCACTCATTCATCAAAAGCTGACTAACTCAATCCCTCTAGCCAGCATTAACCTCTCTCTGTCCTTTCTAAGCCCGTGATTATTAGTCCATATCTCTGCTCTATGAGTTTTCATTCTCATAGGACAGTGGATTCATTCATTTCAAAATATTTGTTATTGCCTCCCATGTTCCAAGCAGAGCTTCCCAGGTGGTATCTCCTGCCAATGCAGGAAACACAAGAGATGTAGTTTAATTCCTTTGTCAAGAAGATACCCTGGAATAGGAAATGACAATCCAGTCCAGTATTCTTCCCTGGAAAATTCCATGGGCAGAGGAGTCTGTCAGGCTACAGTCCATGGGGTCCCAAAGAGTTAGACATAACTGAACATAAACACATATGCATGTTCCAAGCAGAAGTTAATGCAATACAGTTGCCAGATCTCAAAGAAAGTGTTGATACATGGGAGCGACAGATACAGATACAAATAAGTTGGAGATCACTGATTGTAGGGCACAGAGAGCTTCACAGAAACACTGAGAAAGGATGGCATGTGAAGGAATTAGGAGAGACTTCGGGGAATAAGTAGGACTTCCCTGGTGGCTCAGATGGTAAAGCATCTGCCTACAATGTGGGAGACCCAGGTTTGATCTCTGGGTTGGGAAGATCCTGTGAAGAAGGAAATGGCAAGCCACTACAGAACTCTTGCCTGGAAAATCCCATGGACGGAGGAGCATTATAAGCTATAGTCCATGGGGTCGCAAAGAGTCGGACATGACTGAACGACTTCACTTTCATTTTCAGGGAATAAGTAAGCCCGGTACAAAGAGATAAGGAAGAATGTTTCTTATGAAAGGGAATACGCACACAGGCAAATTTCCCAGAAGTAGAAGGCGGTATGGTACCACAGGTATTTCTGCATGAACCAGGTGTAAACCAAGAATTCTTGAATGGTTAAAATACTGAAGAGGAAGGGCATAGATTATGGAGAGCCTCCTTAGCATCTTAGAGAACTAAGACCCCAGAGAGAACCTCTAGAGTTGTAAGGAGAATGCCATACAGGCAAGAGCTGTAATTTATATTTCTGACATTTAAATGGAGGGTAGCAATGAGGGCAAGGCTGAGAGAAGAAAGAGTTCAATTAGGTATCCATGGCAACAGCCCATCTCAGAGATGGCAAGACCCTGCCCAACAGAAATAGTCATGGTGATGGCAAAGAGAATCAGTTTAACCCAACTCATGCATTTATTGTGACTTCCCTGATGACTCAGACAGTAAAGAATCTACCTGCAATGCAGGAAACCTGGGTTAGATCCCTGGGTCAGGAAGGTCCCCTGGGAGAGGACATGGCTACCCACTCCAGTATTCCTGCCTGGAGAATTCCATGGACAGAGAAGCCTGGCAGTCTGCAGTCCATGGTGTCACAAAGAGTTGGACATGACTGAGTGACTAACATTCTCATGCATTTATAAGAGGGAAAACTAAACTCTCAGAAGAATAAGGGTTTTTTCCATGCTATAACAACAAATCAGGGAAAAATTTGGAATAAAATTTAAGCTACTTATTCTTCACTTCCTCCATTCTATTAAAATATTTCCAACCTCCTGTACCATTCACATTTCAATAAGGAAGTTACCAAGTACTGTTCATCTTTGTATTTCTTATAGCATGTAATGCAGACACTTACAAACATTTGGAAAGTGTTTGTGGACNAGTCCTGTAGCCACTGCTGAGTTTTCCAAATTTGCTAGCATATTGAGTGCAGTACTTTCACAGCATCATTTTTTAGGATTTGAAATAGCTCAACTGAAATTCCATATTTATGTATATTTTTGGTTACGCTGGGTCTTAGCAGCAGCATGCAGATCTTTAGATGTGGCAGATGAACTCTTAGTTGCTACACACGGGATCTAGTTCCCTGACCAGGGATGGAACCCAGCTCCCCTGCATTGGCAGTGCCGAGTCTTAGCCGCTGGACACCAGGGAAGTCCCTGCTTTCATTTTGGAAGGACAGGTTTTTTTTTTAGTTGGTAGTTTTATTTTTCTTTGTGTACTTTGAAAATGTAATTTTAATATGTTCTAACCATCACTGCTTCTGATGAAAAGGCATTATTTATTTTAATTCTTGTACCTTGCTATATAAGGTACCATTTTTGACAGCTTTCAAGAATTTCTATCTTGACTTTCAGCCTTTTCATTATGACGTTCTTGAGTGTCATTTTCTTTGTATTTATCCTGCTTAGAGTTTTTTTAGCTTCTCTCTTGTAACTTAACATTTTCCAGCAAATATAGGAAATTTTAGACCATTATTTCTTCAAAAAAAGTTTTGTTTTTTTTTCTTTTTTAGAACTTTCTCTACTTTCCTTTTGAACTCCTTGATTTGTATATTGGGCTTGATATTTTTCTGTAGTTCTCCCTTTCCTTCATTTTTTTTTTTTTTTTTGCCATTGCTTTGGGTTGCATAACTTCTAGTCATTTATTTTCACGTTCAGTGATATTTTTCCTTCTCCCATCTTCAAATGGCTGTTAAGCACATGTAATAAATTTTTCTTTTCAGCTCTGTTTTTCAGCAGTAGAGTAGTCATTCAACTTTTTAAATAGTTTTGTTTTCTCTGTTGAAATATCCTAATATTTACTTATTAAAGTCACATTTTCATTTACTCTCTTAAAACACCAGATCTCTGTTAAGTATTTATGATACCTGCTTTGAAGTCTTTGTTAATTCAGCTTCTGTGCCCATTTGGAGTTGTTTTCTAGTGACTAACTTTTTCCTGGATATATGTTATATTTTCTTGCTTATTTGCATGTCTAGTAAGTTTTTGTTGAAAACTAGACACTATGGATAACACATTATTTTAGATTCTGTTATGTTCTTCTAAAGATTGTTGTTTTTTGGTTGTAGCTCATCAGCAATCTAGGGTTTTCCAGATAGCTGAGTTGGTTAAGAATCTGCCTGCAATACAGGAGACCTGGGTTCGATCCCTGGGTTGAGAAGAACCCTTGGAGAAGGGAATGGCTATACACTCCAGGATTCTGGCCTGGAGAATCCCAGGGACTGTATAGTCCACAGGGTTGCGAAGAGCTGGACACCACTGAGGGACTTTCACTTTCACTTTTATCAGTAACCTTCCAGGTCTCCATCTTAAAACATCATCTCTTCTATCCCTAGTTTTTCAACTTCTAGCTGCTATAATTTTAGCTTGGATTCTGGAGTCTCCCCTGTACCAGCATAAGTTGGTGGTTAGCCAAATTATGAAAGTTCAGTTCAGTTCAGTCGCTCAGTCGTGTACAACTCTTTGCGACCCCGTGGGTTGCAGCACGCCAGACTTCCCTGTCCATCACCAACTCCCAGAGCTTGCTCAAACTCATGTCCATCGAGTCGGTGATGCCATCCAGCCATCTCAGCCTCTGCCGTCTCCTTTTCCTTTTGCCTTCAATCTTTCTGAGAATCAGGGTCATTTCCAGTGAGTCAACTCCTTCCATCAGGTGGCCAAAGTACGGGAGTTTCGGCTTCAGAATCAGTCCTTCCAGTGAATATCAGGACAGGTTTCCTTTAGGATTGATTAGTTTGATCTCCTTGCAGTCCAAGGGACTCTCAAGAGTTGTCTCCAACACCACAGTTCAAAAGCATCAATTCTTTGACTCTCAGCTCTCTTTATAGTCCAACTCTCGCATCCATACATGAATGCCGGAAAAAACCATAGCTTTTAGACACACCCATAATTTGTCATTCAGTCTTTCTCTGACTTCTTTGCTCCTATGGTCTCTGTCTTAAATTTCCAGCTGTTTTTCCAACCTTGAGCTCTGATCTCCATGTTCAGTAACAGTTCAACTTTCTGAAGCCTGCTCGGCATACTGAAGAATAGCCTTAGTGAAAAAATACGACAAACTTTCAAATTTCTTCCAGAGCAGGTCTGTCTTTCAAAGTGAGGCTCTTCTCTGATTTCCAACTGATTTTTCGCTAAGCTCTTCAGTATGCGTGTAAAAGTGAGCAGTCACCCAGGGTTTGGGGCAGAGTTGACACTTAGGTTTTGAGCCTTGTTTTTTCCGTTGTTCTCTTGCTTCTAGGAACTTCCTCCACCCCCTTTAAATTTTTAGTTACTCTGCTGTCTCTGAAATCTCCTCTGCCTCATCAAGCCTGGAAATCTGAAGTTTTCTGCCATAGGTTGCATGGGGATTGGAGATCACTCGCAGTCACATCAGGGAAAAAAAAAATCAGCTATTTCCATTTTTATCCCATTGCAGTGGCCTCTTTTCTAACCAAAGTCTCTTCCTGCCTCTGTTTCCTTTTTATCACTTTAAAATACCTTCAAATAGATTTCCTTTTAATAAATGTTGTGTAGGCTTTACAATTGTTATCTTTGGGCGTAGTTGCCAAACCAATTACCTCTGCCATTACAACCGGCCAGAAGTGTAGGTGGCATCGTTTCAAAATTTCATTTTCTGATTGTTTGCTGCAGTTATATAGAAGTAAGAATGATATTTGCGCACTGAGCTAGTATCTAACAGTCTTGTCATCTTCCCTTCTTAACTTTAACAGTTCATATGTGTGTATTTGGATTTCTTACTTATACTGTTGTGTTATTTGAGAAAAATGACAGTTTTGTTTCATCTCTTGCAATTCTTATAGCCTTTATTTCTTTGCCATTCTTTATCACACTGTCTAGACTCTTCAGAGCCATGTTGATATAAATGGTAGCGAGATCCTTGTCTTCTTCTCTATATTAAGAAGCAAAGATAAAGATGATTATAACTCTCAGTTTTTTATAGATAATTTTTATCAGGATACGAAAGCTGTGTTCTAAGAATTCTAAGCATTTTTTTTTCCTTAGGAAAAGATTTTGAATTTCATCAAATGATGTTATAATTTTGCCACATTTTCTGAGAATTTAGTGAATCAAATTGGTTACTTTTCAAACATTAAACCATCCTTGTAATTTTGAGATAAATCACATGTGGCCAGTTTATAAATCACTTGATTCAACTTGCTTAAATTTTGTTTAGGAGTTTAACATCTCTCTTCATGAGAGGAATTGACTTATAATTTTATATTCTTGATATGCTTTCATCAGAATTTTGACTTCAAGATAAAGCTGGTCTTATAAAATTCATTGGGAAATAATCTCCCTATTTTTGCTCTCTGGAAAAGTTTGTGTAGTTTGATGACATTACTTCTTTAAATGCTCAAAAAAAATTCACTAGGGAAGCTATATGTGCCTGGATATTTATTTTGGGAAAGATTTTGAATTATGAAACAATTAAAAAATATTAGTATACTAGCCACATTTTCTATTTCTTCTTGAGTCCTTTTGAAAAATTGCACTTTTCCAGGGCTTTGGACATTTCATGTAAGCATTCAAATATTTTGGAAAATGATTATTCTATGCCTATAAGATCTGTACTGAAGTCTTTTTTTCATTTCTATTGTTGGTAATTCATTTTCTCTCTCTTTGATTCTTGATTGATTTTGCTGAATGTTTATCCATTTTAATCTTTTTTCAAAGAACTAATTTTTACTTTTGCCAACTTTCTAGTATTTGCTTGTTTTCTTTTTATTTCTGCTTCATCCTTTATTATTTCCTATTTTTCTTTGTGTTTAGTATGCTTTTATTTTTGCTAACTTGAAATAGATACTTAGGTCAAGAAGTTTCGACCTTTCAATGTTTTGCTTGTCTTCAGCATTTCAGGTTTTTCTATTGTTATTGAATTCTGACTTAATTACACCATTGTTCAAGAGCAAACTTCAAATGACTTTAGTGTTTTCAGATTTGTTGAGAATTGCTTTACATTCTTGTTTATAGCCATGATGCCTTTAAGAAGAATTTCTAAAAATTTACTTGGATTTTATACTTGTTCTTAACAGACACATTGGTCTCCTGAAAGCTTCTCCATCCTGAGAGCAGAATCCCACTGCATTTAATGAATCACTCTTTTATTGGTAAACATTTGGTTTGCTTCCAGTATTTGTAATATTGGAAAATCCTGTAGTGGACATCCTAGTAATTACTTTTTGCACCCTTAAAACAAAAATTCCATTACAAGAGCAGAGCATAGTGGTTGAGAGCATGTGCTCTGAGGCAGATTCCCGGATTTGAGTTCTGGTCCTTTATCTTGTTAAAAATACACATTCCAGGACTTCTCATTAGACCGATTGCATCAGTATCCCAGGTGAGTCTCAGTTCAGTTCAATTCACTCGCTCAGTTGTGCTTGACTCTCTGCGACCCTATGAACTGCAGCATGCCAGGCCTCCCTGTCCATCACCAACTCCCGGAGCTCACTCAAACCCATGTCCATCGAGTTGGTGATGCCATCCAACCATCTCATCCTCTGTCGTCCTCTTCTCCTCCTGCCCTCAGTCTTTCCCAGCATCAGGGTCTTTTCAAATGAGTCAGCTCTTTGCATCAGGTGGCTAAATTATTGGAGTTTCAGCTTCAACATAATCCTTCCAATGAACATCCAGGACTGATCTCCTTTAGGACTGGACTAGTTGGATCTCCTTGCAGTCCCAGGGACTCAAGAGTCTTCTCCAACACCACAGCTCAAAAGCATCAGTTCTTCGGAGCTCAGCTTTCTTTAGAGTCCAACTCTCACATCCATACATGACTACTGGAAAAACCATAACCTTGACTAGACGGACCTTGGTTGGCAAAGAAATGTCTCTGCTTCTGAATATGCTGTCTAGGTTGATCATAACTTTCCTTCCAAGGAGTAAGCATCTTTTAATTTCATGGCTGCAATCACCATCTGCAGTGATTTTGGAGCCCCCAAAATAAAGTCTGACACTGTTTCCACTGTTTCCCCATCTATTTCCCATGAAGTGATGGGATTGGATGCCATGATCTTCGTTTTCTGAATGTTGAGCTTTAAGCCAACTTTTTCAATCTCCTCTTTCACTTTCATCCAGAGGCTTTTTAGTTCCTCTTCACTTTCTGCCATAAGGGTGGTGTCATCTTCATATCTGAGGTTATTGATATTTCTCCCAGCAATCTCGATTCCAGCTTGTGCTTCATCAAGCCCAGCGTTTCTCATGATGTACTCTGCATAGAAGTTAAGGTGGGTCTCACAGCCCTACAAATTGGAGAACAACTGTTTTAAAATAGGAGTGGAGGTTATGATGAGAAATTGACTAGGAATGCTAAAACCCCAGGAATTACAAATTCTCTGGGCAGGAGGGGAGATAGAGAGGAGGGCACAGGTATTTTTTTCTGCCAGCTTAACTTTCTCGGTTGCCTTTGCACCTTCCCAAGTTGTTCCCCAAATTGTGCTGGAGACCGGGCATTCTTAGATCTCCCTTTGCCCTCCAGTCTTGCCTACGAGGAGAAGCAGTGAGTACACTCAGAAAGAGTATTTGGGGAGGTTTGACTCAGTCCTGGGATTGTGATTGGATCTTGGTGAGTTCTGGTGGCTGCTAGAGAATTTATTTCCATTTCACCTTGGGAGCTAAGGACAGTTAAGACTCAGACATTCCTTCTGGGGCCAACAGTGCCGTCGTGGAGGTGGGAATAGACTCATCAAAGCCAGGTTTAGGCAGCAGCACTGGAGAGCAAGCTCCAGGGACAGAATTTGGTGTGTGTGTGTGTATGCTCAATAGCTCAGTGGTGTCCGACTCTTTGCGACCCCATGGACTGTAGCCCATCAGGCTCCTCTGTCCGTGGGATTCTCCAGGCAAGACTACTGGAGTGGGCTGCCGTTTCCTCCTCCAGGGGCTCTTCCTTACCCAGGGATCGAAACTGCGCCTCCTGCGTTGGCTGCCAGGTTCTTTGCTGATCCATCTGGGAAGCCCGATGGAATGTGGAGGGTGCTTTCCATTAACCTTTGCATTCAAATGTTAAACTTGAGGCCAGATGAACGCTGCACTCAAGCCCATCTTAACATTCATTCCCCCCCACCAACGCACTCAACAAGTATGCGTTGAGCACAACTCTGGGCAAATGGTTTATTTAAACATTTATTGTTAAAATTCTGTGGCAATCCCTGTTTTAGTTGCTGGAGGCACAGTAGGGAACAGAATAGATCCCACTTCCTGCCCTCATGAGCTTATATTCAGGCAAGTGAAGACAGGCAACAAACAAAGTTAGTAAAATACACTCCACTGACGTATGTCGATATCTGCTACAGAAGAAAAGAAAGCACGGGAAGGAGATGGAAAGTGTCAAGAACGGTGTTCAATTTACCACACTGACTAGTTATTTAACAAAATTTAAGGTCTACAGTCCATGGGGTCGCAAAGAGTCAGACATGACTGTGTGACTGAACAACAACAAAGATACACAGAAAGACTGTGAGGACAGTACAAGTAATTCTCAGACACTGTTCAGCCAAACTCCTCAGATGCTAATATTTTGCTACATTTACATTTCTCTGTCCCTCTCTTTCTCTCTCCTGAATTATTCAACAGTAAGATGTAGATACGATGGTTCTTTATCTCTAAATATTTCCGAGTCTGTACTTCCTAAAAATAAGAATTTCTCATATATACATGTATATACAGATCATATCACTATATTTATATATTTATATCTATCTATCCAGCTATACATACGTATATGTGTCCGCGGCCCAGTCATCAAAATCAGGAAATGAATATTGGTGCAAAACTATGATCTAAATCATCGTTTAGGTTTCACCATTTCACAAATTGTCACTATAATGTCCTTTATTCTAGAAGGAAACCCAAGGTCATCTGCTGGACAAATTTATCACGCCTCTTCAGTCAGCCTCCTGTTTTACGGCACTGATACTTTTAAAGAGCACAGGCCACGTATGTTTTAAGATGGTTTTTCTTCTATACACTTATTCTACTGATAGAATGGGTTGTTATTATTATTACTACTACCAAATAGTGATTTTCTAACAATGTCTCCTTTCTACCTTTATTAGTTGACTCTCTACTGTGAGGGAGTCCTTCTTTTTGTTTATTTATGAATCATATGGACTCAGAGTCTTACTTTATTCTGTAGGTTATAATCATTTGTTATCATTATTTATTTTGATGCTTTAATTGTCCCAGACCGGCCTAGTGGAAACCCCTTTGGTCTGGTTCTTGTACTTTTGACATGCCTCCATCATTCTTTTGAACATTTTCTTGCTTTTTGCTTTAAGTTGCTCATCTGTGCTTCCCCTGCACCAGTGGAATCAGCCAGTGGTTCCTTTGAGTGGAGAATATTATTTATAAAACAAGATCTCCTCTTTGTGTATGCTCATTGCTACTCAACTCTCTTATCAGTAGAGCTGGGAAATTTTGTACACACACACACACACACACACACACACACACACACACACGTGTCTACATGCCTTTATACTTATTGCTGTATTTAACTATCTATACATATATTAAAAACTATGAGTTCACACTAACAACTCCAATTTCCAACAAGATCTCGTATTGATGTTTTTTCCCTCTTTCCGTATTTGTATTTTTAAAATATTTATGTTTTTAATTAATCTCCTTATTTGACTGCACGGGGTCTTAGTTGCCACATGCAGGATCTGGATCTTGGTTGTGGCCTGCAGGGTCTTTAGTTGCAGCATGCAGACTCTTAGCTGTGGCGTGTGGGGTCTAGCTCCCTGACCTGGGATTAAACCTGGGCAGCCTGCATAGGGAGCCTGGAGTCTTAGCCACTGGACCACCTGGGAAGTTCCCCTCCCTCTTTACATATTTGTAACTCCCTTCTCAACAGTGGAAAGCCTGGCTCCTGTTATCAATAATCTACTCACTTAGTTGTCCCATCCTGGAATGTGCGGAGGGAGAGGCAATGGTACCCCACTCCAGTACTCTTGCCTGGAAAATCCCATGGGCAGAGGAGCCTGGTAGGCTGCAGTCCATGGGGTCGCTAAGAGTCGGACACGACTGAGCGACTTCCCTTTCACTTTTCACTTTCCTGCATTGGAGAAGGAAATGGCAACTCACTCCAGTGTTCTTGCCCGGAGAATCCCAGGGATGGGTGAGCCTGGAGGGCTGTGGTCTGTGGGGTCGCACAGAATCGAGCACGACTGAAGTGACTTAGCAGCAGCAGGATGTGCGTAGAAAATTGCTAACCCACACTGAATTCTAATTAGTAAGCTTCCTTTTTGCAGAAGGGGTTGTTGTTGTTCAGTTGCTAAGCTGTGTCTGACTCTTTGTGACCCCACAGGTAGCAGCTTCAGTCCACAGGGTCACGACGAGTCGGACATGACTTAGCTGCTGAGCAACAACCACCACCTCTGCAAAAAAGAAAGTTTACTAATTAAAATTCAATATTTGCTTCAAATTCTTTTTTCTACCGTCTGCGGGCCTGTAATGCAAATACTGGGTCCGGAAGTTGCTTAGTTCTCGCCCTTCAGTGTAGTTATTTGTTTGAAATACAGCTCTTGTTTCATTTCTATTCTAATTTAGATCTCTCCCTCCATCCTCGTGGATTTTCATCTTTTTTGAGAATGTGAAACATNTGGGTGAGCCTGGAGGGCTGTGGTCTGTGGGGTCGCACAGAATCGAGCACGACTGAAGTGACTTAGCAGCAGCAGGATGTGCGTAGAAAATTGCTAACCCACACTGAATTCTAATTAGTAAGCTTCCTTTTTGCAGAAGGGGTTGTTGTTGTTCAGTTGCTAAGCTGTGTCTGACTCTTTGTGACCCCACAGGTAGCAGCTTCAGTCCACAGGGTCACGACGAGTCGGACATGACTTAGCTGCTGAGCAACAACCACCACCTCTGCAAAAAAGAAAGTTTACTAATTAAAATTCAATATTTGCTTCAAATTCTTTTTTCTACCGTCTGCGGGCCTGTAATGCAAATACTGGGTCCGGAAGTTGCTTAGTTCTCGCCCTTCAGTGTAGTTATTTGTTTGAAATACAGCTCTTGTTTCATTTCTATTCTAATTTAGATCTCTCCCTCCATCCTCGTGGATTTTCATCTTTTTTGAGAATGTGAAACATTAATATGGTCAGGATTATATAAAATAATATACTCAGAGAAGGGTTTCCCGGTAGCTCAGATGGTAAAGAATCTGCCTGCAATGTAGGAGACCCGGGTTTCATCCCTGGGTGGGGAAAGTCCCTGGAGAGAGAAATGGCTATCCAGTTCAGTATTCCTGCCTGGAGAATCCCGTGGGCAGAGGAGCCTGGTGGGCTAAGAACCTGGGTTTGCAAAGAGTTAGACATGACTGAGCAACGGACACACACACACACTCAGAAATGTTCTCCTGCCGTCTGCCACCCCCTCCATCCTTTGCACCCCATTCTCGCCCAGGCTCTGTAGGTCACTGTTAAGGACTGAACTGCAAAACTTACAAGTCTTATGGTAAAGTCTTAACCCTGAGTACCTCAGAATGAGGCTGTATCCAGAGGTAGAGCCTTGAAAGATGTAACTACGCTGAAATGAGGTCGTATGGACGGGCGCCCAATCCGGTGGGATGAGTGGCCTTCTCAAAGAGGCGAGTGAAACACAGACTCGCCTCCAAGGGAAGCCGGCCACCCACAAGCCAAGGGGAGAGGTGGCAGAAGAGTCCAACCCTACGGACACCTTGATCGTGGACTTCTGTCCCCCAGATTGGTGAGGAAATCAGTGTCAACAGTCTGAGCCCCTCAGTCTGCGGTACTCTGTGATGACAGTCCTAGAAAGCTAGTTCAGCAATCAGTGTTATTGGTCCCTGGTTTACCTTTCCTGTTCCTTTTTGTCCAGATGAGCAGATCAATGTATACTTTCTTATTTTTCACTTTCTTTTACACCAAATGTAATATACTATAGATACTATTTTACTTTATCACTCTCTACTATGTGCTAGAGATCATTCCACATCAGTACATCAATTGCTGAATAAGGAGGCAAGTATACATTACTTGAATAAACTCCACTCAGTTACGGTGTATTTTCCTTTGAATACGTTGTGATATCAAGTTTTCTAATAATTTATTGAATTAATAATTTAATAATTTGATTTTCACCTCTGTGTTCATGAGGGATAAAGGGCTGTCATTTTTTTTCTGACAGTATCTTTGTCAGGTATAATTATGAGCGTTATTTGTCCTATCACTTCTTGGCCTTTTGTCTGAGATCAAGGGTATCATTATGTTTGTCCTTATCAATTGAGTTTGGAAGTGTTCCCTCTTTGTTTCCTGGAAGAGTTAGTGGGAAATTGGTATCATTTCTTCCTTAAATGTTGGGGAAAATCCACCAGTGAATTCTTCTGGACCGAAAGGTTTGTTTTTGCTTGGGGTGGGGAGAGATAGGGGAAGAGGCATGAGGGGAGAAAGATTTTAAGGTATAGATTTAATATTTAATAGACACAATTGCTGAGACTTTTTTGCTTGCTTTTATGTCAATTTCGGTTGTCGTGTTTTTAAAGAAATTAGTTCATTTCATCTAAGTTATCTGTGTTTCAGGGTAAAACTAGGCTGGAGGTGGGGAGGAGCAGGGCTCACTGAGCAGAGACCTGAAGGAAGGAGACAGTACCTCATGCAGATATTGGGGGGGGGGCGGGGTATAGCAGAGAGAGGAGACAGGAGGCGCAAAGGCCCTGAGGCCTGCATGTCCCCAGTAAATTGAAAACAAAAATGCGGGCCAGTGGAGAGCAAGAGAGATGAAGAGTGATGGAGGTGAGGTCAGACAGGTAATGGAGTCCAGACCACCTGTGAGCATCCAGGCCATTGCAGGGTCTTTGGCTTTTACTGAGGGCTTTGAATAGAATATAGCTGAGATCTCACTTACATTTCAAACAGTCAGCCTGGCTATTGGGAGCAGACTCAAGGATAGAGAGGGAAAGCTTAGATGGAAGGCTTTTGGTCCAGGGAAGTAACAGAGGAGGTGGTGAGAACTGGTCGTGTCTGGAATGACTTTAAAGGTAGAACTGATAGGATGGACTGACGGAGTGGATGTTACATGTGGGAGAGAGAGGTCGGGATGGACTCTCTGGACTTCAGCCTGAGCTATAACCGTTTGCTCGGTTAGGGGACAGGTTTGGGGAAGACGTTCAGGACGTGGTTTTGGAGAGCTTAAGAGTCAGGTGCCTGTTAGGGACCCCGTGAGGAGATCAAGCAGGTGTTTGGGTGGATGGAGTCAGAGTGCAGGGGATGGTGATATAAATTTGGGAGTAAGTGTCATGTAGCTTTGAAAGGACTTGTAAAGTTGATGTCACCAAATGGCTGAGTGTCAATTGAGAAGAAGTCCAAGACATGAACCCTGGGGTAGTTCTGTATCCAGAAGTGGAGAGATGTGGAGGGACCAGGAAAAAGATTGCTGACTAGTGCAATGGGTTTTAAAAAGACTGGGGCCCCGTGGCCTCCTGGAGGCCCACTGAAGAACGGGGAGCGGTTGGCTGAACTGCAGGCTGCAGAGGGGTCTGGTACGTGCGGACCGGAGTGTGACCATTGGGTTTAGCAGCACGGAGGGCAGTGGTGACCTTGTCAAGAGCAGCTGGCTGGAGCTGACTGCGCCAAAGCTGATGGAGTGGCTTCTGGAGGGGATGGGAGGCAGCGACTCAACCGAGTAAGAGTGGATCACTTCTTTCAGGAATCTGCATTCCTTGGAGAAATGGGGTGGTCTCCTGGGAGAGGCGTGGGGAAATCACAGCATGTTTTAATTATAACCCCCAATACAGGAGCTGTTTACTCCACATCGAGGACGTGTCATTCACCTGAGACTCTGGGGACTCAGAGGTAAGGAGACACCATCTCTGCCCCCCGCCCTCATGCATTTTAGCAGCAGTGATGGACCTACAGAGATTTACACCCCAAGGCGGGTTGGAGTGTGAGGGAAGAAGCCCCAGGGGCTGGTGGAAGCCCTGTAGAGGGGCCTGACCCAGCTGAGCAGGCACAGAAGTCTTCCTGGAGGAAGTGGCACTGTGCTGAGTCTTGAAAGGGAGGCAAGGAGCCCCCACCACCAGGAAGCCTTCCCTGATCTGCCTATTCAGAGGTATCATGCCTTTGCTTTTGCACGANGCAGGCACAGAAGTCTTCCTGGAGGAAGTGGCACTGTGCTGAGTCTTGAAAGGGAGGCAAGGAGCCCCCCCCACCAGGAAGCCTTCCCTGATCTGCCTATTCAGAGGTATCATGCCTTTGCTCTTGCACGACATCCTGCCTCTTCAGCTACTTGGAACTTGCTTCGTTCTGCTTGGTGCTGGTTATTTATCTGGAGCCCATTTACGTGTAGAGGATCTGCCGTACCCAGATGCTTAGTACTTTCATCTGTTGTCGCTCAGTGAGTTCTCAGGGGCTCTGATGTCTGGTTAGGACTCCCGCTTTACAGATGAGCAAACTGAGATGCTGGCGGTGAAGTATCTTGTCTGAGGTCACCTTGCCAGACAGTATCAGAGCTCTGATATGAGTTCGGTTTGGTCTCTATCTAGCAACCTTTGTGCTTCACGTCAAAGGCCTTTATACATAGCAGGGGCTCAGGAAATGGTTTTTTTTTTTTCTTTTTGAGATGACAGAGAAATGAGGCTTTTTTTCAGAGGCCAGAGGAGGAGACTGTCTCCTGGCTGCACAGATTCAGCTCGAGGAGGTTTGCATCCCTGGTAACCCTTCACAGGACCTGCTGCGGAGAGCTGAGTGGTTTATACCTGGTAGCCTGAGCAACAGATGAGCAAGCCTTGGGGAAAACTGAAGGTAATTCCAGGGGCCCCGTGTGGCCTCTCCCCATGCCTCCCCTCCCCTCCCCGCCATCCCTTCCTTCTTTAAAAGAAAAAAGAAAGAGTGTTTACTTTTATTTGTCTGCACTGGGTCTTCGTCGTGGCGCGCGTGCCCTTTGGCCTTTGCTGTGGTCTGCAAGACCTCTGCTTNCTCCCCATGCCTCCCCTCCCCTCCCCGCCATCCCTTCCTTCTTTAAAAGAAAAAAGAAAGAGTGTTTACTTTTATTTGTCTGCACTGGGTCTTCGTCGTGGCGCGCGTGCCCTTTGGCCTTTGCTGTGGTCTGCAAGACCTCTGCTTGCGGCATGCGAACTCTTAGTTGGGGCGGCGGGATCTGGTTCCCTGACCAGCGGTTGAGCCTGGGCCCCCTGCATTGGGAGCTTGGAGTCTTAGCCACTGGGCCAGCAGGGAAGTTCCCTTCCTTCCTCCTTCTTTCCTCGTTTTCCCTTCTTTCTGCCTTTAAATCTTGCTCTCCCTTTTTTCTTTTTCTTTCTTTTCCTTTTATTAAAAATGACCGAGAAGATCTTCCTTCGTACGCTTCTTTTTCTTAGCTGCGATCACGCAGGGTGTTGGGTGCTGTGTCTGGTGAGGGAGCAGACTGCTTCCGCCTCCAGGGCGGGCAGCCCCGCGCTGAGTCACTCCCGGTCCGGCCCCGCATCCCGCCCCGCCCCCGCGGGCGTGTTGGAGCCCCGCGTCCTCGCCTCCACCTGCGGCGCCTCCCCTCGCGGCTCCCTTCATTAATCCTGGGGGCCTCCTTGGAAGGAATGCTGGCCACACACAGGCGAGTGAGCCCTGGTCTCTGCCCGCAGTTACTCAGGGCCGAGGGAAAATTCCTGAAGCCTGGGAAGGGGTTGGGGTGGCGGCCCCGGAGCAGGGCTAAGAGGTTTGGAGGCAGGAGGACGGAGCCAAACCCTGAGGAGGGGGGCGGTGAGGGGGACAGCAGGGCCAGAGCCCCCCGCCCCACCCCAGGGAGAGGGAAGAGGTGCAGGAAGAAAGGCCGTGCTTGGTTTGCTGGGAGGGGATGCGGCTGGAGATGGGGCTTCAGTGGGCCTCAGTTTCCCCATCTGTCACCAACTGGGGCTCAGCCACTCATCCTGGGATTCCTTCAGCTCCGGAGGTGTCCATTTCGACCCGCGAGTCTGGGGCAGTCTGGGGGTTCGGTTTCTCACTCGGAGGGATGCTGGGCCTCATGATCCACAAGGACGTGGCAGAGTGGAGAGGCTCACCTCTGAGTGGTCTGCATGCCAAGGCAAGACCCCTGCCCCGACGGGGATATCAGCAGGGCTCAGTGCGGGGCCCCACCCTCCACCTCCATGCCCTTGTCCCTCCTGAGTCAGTTCTTGCTTCTTTAGGACTTGGTGGCCTCCCTGAAGGCAACACCCTGCTTAGGTGGGGGCTGCCTGTCTGACCTTGAGCAGGGCGCAGGTGGCACCCAGGGGTGGATGGGGGGAGACGTAGGGGAGGGAAGCCCTGTGTTGAGCTGCCCCTTCCTTCTCCTGAAGATGGAAGGTTCCCATCACTCCCTTAAGTTTCCTGTCACCAATTGTCATCCGAGGTGGCTGAGGTTTGTGAGCTTTCCTAAGCTGTTGTCAGGCTTATGGGAGACAAAGTCCTGTGGCTTCTTAAGTGATCATTTCTCATGTGTTGACTGACAGTTCGAAAGGGGACTTGGGGCTTCTGGGGCTGCAGCCACTGCCTGGCAGCCAGGGGTGGAGAGCACCCCCCAGGGCTCGGGGTCTCCCTCTGGGGGTGAGCCCCTCCCCGGCCTCAGATTCCCTCTGAGGTAGGTGGGCTGCATCATCTCTTGGCTCCTCCCAGTTGAAAAGTTCTCTGATCTAAATCCATCCATCAAACACTATTTTGAGGGTTTTGAAGTGAAGCCTGGGTGTTTTACATCAACCTACACACCTACCCTGAATATTCATTGGAAGGACTGATGCTGAAGCTGAAACTCCAATTCTTTGGCCACCTGATGCGAAGAACTGACTCATTGGAAAAGACCCTGGTGGTGGGAAGGATTGAAGACAGGAGGAGAAGGGGGTGGCAGAGGATGAGGTGGTTAGATAACATCACCAACTCAGTGGACGTGAATCTGAACAAACNATGCTGAAGCTGAAACTCCAATTCTTTGGCCACCTGATGCGAAGAACTGACTCATTGGAAAAGACCCTGGTGGTGGGAAGGATTGAAGACAGGAGGAGAAGGGGGTGGCAGAGGATGAGGTGGTTAGATAACATCACCAACTCAGTGGACGTGAATCTGAACAAACTCTGGGAGATACTGGAGGACACAGGAGCCTGACGTGCTGCAGTCCATGGGGTCGAAAAAAGTCTTATGTGACTCTCAGACTGAACAACGACAACAGTTATCTCACACCTTCCAGAGTTTGAAAGTCTCTTTTGACAAGTGTCTCAGACGAGCACATTTCTGGACCAGAGGGCCTCTGTCTCGTGACCCTCTTTTTCTGAGGAGCTGGCTAGTCCCCTCCATGTCCTATAGCTTTGTTTGCTCCCAGTGGGAAGTTGCACAGTGAGGAAGATCTCTGTGTTACTCTGAAGGCCCTCACGTCTTCAGTGTGATGGGGGCAAGCTCAGTGAGAGATGGGTAAAAAAGTAGTGCCATCAGGAAATAGCAGAGGATGGGGGGGTAGGGAAGCTCAGAATAAGAACCCTAAGTACAGTTATGTAACAAATCAGGTATGCTATTATTCTCATGGAGCCATACTTCTGCTCCCCAGATTGACTGGTGGAGGTATTTCCAGTTAAGGTCCATTTGCCCTTTTATTCAAGCTCATGCTATTTCTGGTTATGGTGATTGACAGGCATAGCCCTGCAGCATTCCAGATGCTGGTTCACGTTTCCCAGCCTCCCTTGAGGTTATGTTGGGTCACATGACTAGCTCTGGCCAATGGGCTGTGAGTAAAAGTCACATGTGTGCCTACTGGGTTGTGGCACTTAAGAGGCAATGGGACCTTTTGATATCCCTCTTCTCCTGCTATGGCCCTGGAGGCCACCAGGAGTGGCTTAGAGAGGCAGGAGGGCCGCTAACATGCAAAGTGCAGGACATCAGCGAAACTGCCTTTCTTGTGTCAAACTCTTACCATTAGAGATTATTTTGTTTCTACATCACAGCCTGTCTGAGGCTGACTAATGTGAGGATGTAGAAATGAATGGTACCCACATCACCAGACTGGGAGTCCTAACCCTGAAGCTCCTGCCTAGAGCACTAGGCTGGCTGTGGAACTTGGTTTCCCCTCCTGGAAACTAACCGATATCCAACTGGTGGGTAGGAATGTTGGAAGGGCAGATGTCAATAGTCCAGCCCATGCTTGGTGTATAGTAGGGGCCCAGATTGTGTCTGTTCTTGTCTGGAAGCCCCTTCCTGTATTTCCACTCCTTCGCAGCCTAACAGGAAGACAGTCCTGTTACATCCACGTCATTCAAGCCTGCGTTTGGTCAAAGCTGCAGACGCCTGTGTCTGGGCGTGGACCCAGCACTTCTCAGAAGTGTGAACTCTCTAATCGGCTCCCCTACAGCTGCATACACAGGCTGGAAGGTGGCAGAGCCATCCGGAGTCAGTCCTGCCCAGGCTGAAGCTTTCCTAAGAGGGGTCCATGGGAGGTGGGGGGGTGGGTGAGAAGAAAAGAATTTTCTTTCCCATCTGGCACGTGTAGGAGCTGGGCTGGTTTTGTTGGCTTGGATGATTCACTAGTGTGGGGGGTGGTGGGGGAGGAGAGGGCAGTGGGTCTTCTATTTCACCCCAAATACTTTTCAGTAAAACTCCAGAGACCCAACTCTTATCCAAACCCATATCCTTAGTCCTGCGTGGTCATCGGCTACACTGCAAAGTAGTTAGTTCTCTGTTGTCTTTGACTTTTAAAAATTCTGTTTATTAAACCCCCAAATGAAAATGAAACTTGACCACACACCAAGCTAACATCTCTAGCGGCTGAACGATTTCAGAGGAGCAGGCTCATGTTTTAGAGTCAACTTTGTGGAGATGCTGGGTGCGAGTTTACTTGGGTAGATGTGATCTGAGGGCTGATGGGAAGGCCCTTCTGCACCCCTAGAATTTCCCCCACTGACTTTCTGCTCTTCCCCAAGTTCTGCCTTTATAATGGGAATCTGAAGTTCGTGCAAGTGCCAAGTGGGAACAAGAGGCCAGCAGAGGTGTACACCTGGGAGGTCCAGGATCGCAGGAGGAACCTGCGTCATCTCAGCTTCTCCTCTGTTCTCCGTGCCTTGATCCCGGGTTGGCACAGGATGGGAGCGTGTACCAGCTTCCGAGGGCCGCCATGACAAAAGTATCACAGACTGGGGACTTACAACAGCAAACATTTACTGTCTCACTGTTCTGAGAGGGGAGGCAGAAGTCTGAAATCCAGGTGTCAGCAGGGCCATACCCCTGCCGAAGGTCTAGGGGACAATGCTTCCTTGCCGCTCTCGTTTCAGATGGTTGCTGGACGATCTTTGTCTCCATGGACATCCTGCTTTCTCTGTGTTTCTCTCTGTGTGCCTTCTCCTTTTCTTATAATGACTCAAGTCATATTGGATTAAGGGTTCACCCTAATCCAGCGTAAGGTTGCCTTAACTAGTGATATCTATAAAGACTCTTCCCAAATAAGTTTACATACCCAGGTACAGGTGTTAGATTTCAACATATTTGGGGGTGGGCAGGGACACGATTCAATCCATAACGGGGCACAGCCCATATTTACCAAGTGAATGGTCAGACACCAGGGGAGCAGAGAGCGCTCTGGAAAATGAGGGGCAGCTGGCTCTAGACAGGGGGGCTCTGGAACTAAGACGCTCAGATATGTCCGAACATCGCACGTGCTGGATGCTTAAGAAAGGCTGGCCTTCACCCGGTTCACCACTTTGAGGCCCAAGGTGTGCCCTTTCCTAGGCCTTTCTATTCATTAAGTGACTATAGAGAGACCAGACCCCAAGCCGAGTTTTAACGAGAAGAAGTAAAAGATAACAGTTTCGACTCCCAAGGAGCTCCCAGCCGAGCAGGGAAGATGGCTGGGATGGTAATTTTGATATCACAGGCTGTAGATGTAGGTCTCGAATTTGAAGTGGAATTGCGGGAAGATGTGGCAGAGCAGGGCTTTTTAAAAACTGTGGTTTAAAAATTTTTTTATTTTATTTTATCCAAGTCAGGCCCCCCTACCCCGATCTGAAGAGTACTTGACCTCACAATCTCTGGGGGAAAATCTGGGCGGCCTGACTAGGATCCAGATTTTCTCTGCAAATACCAGGGCATGGGTACGGCTGACAGAAGCTCTTCCGCACAACGGCTTGGGGCTGGAAGCAAAAGCGTCTCAAACGTTGGTTGTGAAGTTTCCCAGAGAGACTGTCCTCTGCAGGAGGAACAAGAGCCACCCTGTAGCCTTCCCTGTTCCAGAAAGATCCACGGTGCATACATAATTAGGCCCTCTATAATTGCCAGTTTGAATCTGCCTGGGACACTAGGGCTCCCACCCCCTAATTTACCTTATAAATTTATTCTGCTAAAAAAGTCGAAAATGTCAGTCTTCTGTGAAAGCTGCATAAATGAATTATCTCCCCGGATGACAGAAGGTGGGAAGGAGGGGGAAGCTTCGAGAGGACATTCTTTATTGTGTGTGTTTAAGAGTACCCCCCACCCCCCACTTGGCACGAACCCTGCGCAGAGCCCAGCCAGGCAGTGGACGCCATTGAGAAGGGGACAACTCCAGCTTCTTAGCAGGTGGGGAGAAGTGCTTTTAACCCCTGCCTCTTTGGACTTCAGAGAATCCGGCATGCAGCATCAGGCAACGGAGGCCCCCAGACAGAAGGGAAAGGAGTGGGGAAAGGCGGCTTTTTCAAAAG
>SJYA01007258.1:0-18127 GCA_006410615.1 Neotragus moschatus
CACACACACACACACACACACACACAAATCAGCCAGTTGCCTGCGTTCCTTCTGCCTCACTTGACTCATCCCAGCTCCTCCAAATCCTTGCACTCTGAGTGTGCAAGGCCAGTGGTTGAGCCCTGTACCGTGAGATGGCACAGAGCGAGCAGACGCTTTAAAATGAAGTCAGCTTTCATTGGATTCAATAGCTTCCTCTTAACCTGATCTTCTTTTAAAGTGGCTTCTTTTGTGTTGCCTTTGTTTAAGAATAAAGTGTGCAAAGACTGAGCTGAAGCAGAGCATTCGTCACCAGTCACATCTGAGAACCCTGGACTCCACTTGAAGGCAGGCTGGTGACTACCTGCCTCCCTTCTCGCTTTTTACTCAATGACAAACCCAAGGCTTCAGTTCCTTTCTGCCAAAAACCCTTTTATCTTGCTTTCTGAAAGAATCTCATTAGCACCTTTTGTCTTTCCCTGAGAACGTTACTGAGTGTTCAACCATAGCAGAAGGAACTCTGTGATCAGCCACAGTTTTCTAATACCCTCCCTTAGTTTGCAGAAAGAATGAAATAATCAAAACAATCCTTGACCCCAGGAGGGAAAACAAGTCAAACTCAGCAGAGCTGGAGAGATGAGTCTGGTGGGTATGTTTCCCTGAATCACGAGCAAATCAGTAATCCTCTGCTAAAAGAGAAAAGATAAAACTGTTCTCCAGGTTTTGTTAGGGAAGAAATCATTCCATTGATGGCCTGGGCTCTTTTCTCAACTGTTTTGAAAACATATTTATTTATTTATTCAGCTGTGTCAGGGCTTAATTGTGGCACATGGGATCTTTCGTTGCAGCCCATGCTCTCCTTAGTTGTGGTGTGTGAACTTAGTTTATCTGTAGCATGTGAGATCTTACTTCCCTGACCAGGGATTGAACCCGAGTCCCCTGCATTGCAAGGCAGATTCTCAACCACTGGACAACCAGGAAAGTCCTCCTTCTCTTAACTTTTAATGGCCCACTTAAACACACAGAGGCAGCACAGAAACATTCTTTGGGCTTGTTTAGTTTTTTCCACAAGATGCTACGGAAAAGCCCAATGAATTTTTTGGCAAACCCAATATGTTCCTGTCACTCTACTGCTTAGAAATGTTAGCAAAGGAATTATGAAAAATCAATTCAAGCCCTTGCACGCTACCAGCCATTTCCCCAGGCCCAGCTTGGTCTGCCCCAGTGCCCCCACGCAGATCCACACTGGACGGGGCCATTTCCCAAACAGACCATGGTTTCCCACGATTTGGGGGCTCCTTCTTTTGTTTTCTCAAGTTCCCACTACCCTGTCCTGTTTTAGAAAGGCTCCTCCAGTCCTTCAAACCCTGTATCCTGGCATGTCTTCTAGTTATTTCAAATTTGGTGTCTTTTTATTTTTCTTTAAGCAGCTCTGTGTCCTCCACTAGCTTGTATTTTCCTTGAAGACAAGCATGGAGATCGTTCATTTTGATATTTCCACGGCTTTTCCTTATGCTTAGAGAGTAATGAGTACTCGACAAAATTTGATTCTTGAGGTGAAATTCACAATAGTTAACATCTGGCAGATGCTGGGACAGACCCAGCAGACAGAGGTTGGCTGGAAAAACCGGTCACCCACATCCCAGCATCAGCATGGGTCTGATGATTCAGTGAATGAATGAATGAGTGAAAACTGAAGATCCTCCTTCCTGGCCTTAATCCCTTCACTCCCCCCAGGGACAAAAAGAACAGAATGAGGACTAGACTCTCCCTGACTCCCCAGCACCCTCACAGTGGCTGCTCTGGAAAGCTCCCACCAGCCAGGTAGTCAGCACTGGGCTCAAAGCAGCCCTTCTTGACCATCTGTCTCAGGCGTCCTCACTGCGCCTGGTGCCATTTGTCTTGAGAGGGTCTCTCCTCCAACACATTCACGCCTCTCCTGGAGGGAACACAGTACTGCTGCAAGATGATTTATGTTCAGGGAGTAATGGTCAGAATTTCTTGTCCACTCCATCTATGCTGCTAAAGGGGCTAAGAGATGTATTTTGAACAAAGCAAAACCAGGACGGAGCACCTGTAGGGAATGAGCTGATAAATGGGAGGTAGAAAGCAATGTCGTTCCTAGTGGGGAAGGTGATATTCACCAGATAGACTCAAACCAGCCCACCTCTGAATAAACACAGCTGACTCCACAGTGGGCCCAGTGCCCTCTTGGTGGCATCAGCAGGTTTGGACGCTTTCCTGCTCCGTGTGGGGACATAACGTAAACTGGGGTCTGAGTCGCCGTCTCCTTTTTTCTCTGTCTTCATTTTGCTTGGCTCAGCCAATGGTCCTGCTGTAACTATGGTACCCACCTCCATCTTCAGGAAAGGGACATTTCTAATCTCTACTCTTGACTCTCTCTCCTACAGCCCAGCCTCCCAAATCCATGAAAGATAAAGTTTCTGTTCCAGAGCAAAACGGAGTGTATTATGATACATCAACAGCTAGCAAGTAACTCTATATTGTGTCAGACGGTGATGAGGGATATATTCGACGTTTGACACTTGCCACATCAAAGATGCAAGATCGAACCACATCAGTTTAAAATGGGATTTTGTAATAAACTCCCAAGATTTCTAATAATCCAGAACAGCCCGGGCCCAGCGAGCTGAATGAGGTCCAGCCCGATAAGCTAACATCTCAGAGTCCCACCTTTGCAGTCCAATTTGAGGCCTGAATTGGATTTGAGCCACCTGGCAGGAAGGAAAGAAAGATGAATCAGATACTGAGAGCAGAAAATCCTAACTTGTTAGATCTGCTATGAACCACGGGCATGTTCATCTAATGTTACCTTCACGGCAACCCAGGGAAATCCACACACAAGCCAGGCATCACCACTCCCAGCTGACGGATCTGGGTGGGTTTCAGAAGGTTGGAGAAGGTGTCCACATTCAAATAAAATATCTGGGTGAAGTGGACGCTGGGCTGCAGATCCCCAATGGCCTGCCTCAAAGTTCTCTCCACTGAAACATGATGCTTCTTGATAAAAAGGGGTGCAGGACAGCTTAGAGAGTAAAGAATCTGCTGCAAGGCAGGAGACAAGGGTTTAACCTCTGGGTCGGGAAGATCCTTGGGAGAAGGAAATGGCAACCCACTCTAGTATTCTTGCCTGGCGAATCCCACGGACGGAGAAGCCTACAGTCCATGGGGTCACAAATAGTCAGACCCAACAAACGACTCACACGTTCACTTTCACTAATGTTAATACTAGTTACAACATCTGTGGTTAGCACTGTCCTAAGACTTTCCCTACATTAACTCCCTTAAGCCTTCCAATAAATCAACAGAGTGGATTCTGCCCTACCCCATTCCACAGATGAACAAACTGAGGTACCAAGAGGTTAGGCAATCTATAAGTGCTAGTTAGGAGCAGGGCTGACTTTGACACTAGGCAGATTGGCTCCAGGGCCAGGTTTTGCCTCTGAGAACATAAAACCATAAGCGCACACTGTTGCTTAACATCCCAGCTGGAAGTTGAATTGATCCTATTGATTCCAGAATTCCCCAGCACCAGTCCCCACAATGAGCCCTGAGAACGGACCCTCATCACTGACCCCTGACAGTTGGAAGACAAAAGCCCAGGTTCATGTACTTGTCAGTCGCAGACCCTCTAGATCCTTTTTCTGGACACATAGAAGGATGACCTTTGGAGAGGACACTGCAATCAAATGCGAGGGAACAGGCCATTCTTTGGACACAAAGCTTAGAGATAATATTTTTAATTTCTTTTGTTTCTACCTAGCTAAGGAATCATAGAACATCAATTCTGGTTTTATTTTTGATGTCTCGCATGATGGGTGAGCTGAGCTGTCCCTCCCCAATCCTTCCCAGCCTGGCTTGTTTCTTGCAGGCTTCTATTTCCCCAAGGGAGCCTTGGGCTGAGCTGTGTGCTTGTTACTCAGAATGTATTAATAGCTGCCTCTGTCCAACGTCTCGCTGTTGTTCCTTCAATGTGAATGTGAGGCAAGCAGGGAACATGGCATTCTTTGGGGTTAAAAATAAATAAGTAAAAAGACAGTGTGTGCAAGTGTGGAGAATCGGTTAAGGCAGGCAGAGTGTTGGGTATGTGATACGGAATAAAACCTGCTGCCCCCTGCAAAAATAAATAAGATGCCCACAGAGCACGAATCCCGCTCCTGCCCTGCAGGAGAGATGAAGTTTCAGAAACTTTTGCCACTACTCATTTTGTGAAAAGAGGTGAAATCTAGAAATACGCATTCTGTTTTGGGTCATTTTGTGGAGATCACGGATTCTGAAATAGAATGAAGACATGGAGTTTGGGGCTATTTCCAGGTTCCAGGAGAGGTTGGAGTGATGGAATTGGAAGTCCACATCCTCTGATCCCCTAGGCTTTCTGTGGTTTATGGAGTTGATGACATAGATCTGCAGGAGTCAGCAATTTAGGGCTTGTCACCTGCTGCCCTGAATCACTTAAATATTTGTTTAAGTGAATAAATATATGATGTTAATACAGTATGTAGAGTTCAGTAATAACGGCATTTCTGGGATGATATTAGGCTAGATGGAGAGATATTTGTGGACCCTCAAAAGGCAACAAAGAGTCCTGCTTCCCTGACTCTTTGTTGCCTTTTGAGGATCTTCCAGACCCAGGAAGCCCCAGGTGGGACTAGTGGTAAGGAACCCATCTCCCAGTGCAGGAAACGTAAGAAGTACAGGTTTAATGCCTGGGTCAGGAAGGTCCCCTGCAAGAGGAAGTGGCCCCCACTTCAGTATTCCTGCCTGGAGAATTCCATGGACAGAGGAGCCTGATGGGCTACAGTCCGTAGGGTCACAAAGAGTCGGACACAACTGAGCACGCACGCCCAGAATGTGGAGCCAGTTATACAGAGCGAAGTAAGTTTGAAAGACAAATATATTAAATTATATATACAGAATCTAGGACACTGGGACTGATGAACCTAGTTGCAGAGAAGAATGGAAATGGAGACAAAGCACAGACTTATGGACACAACGGGGGAAGGAGAGGGCGGGACGAGTTGAGAACGCAGTGTTGACATGTGTACACTACCATGTGTAAGACAGACAGCTAACGTGAAGCTGCTGTCTAACACAGGGAGCTCAGCCCAACACTCTGCAACTACCTAGAGCGGGCAGGATGGGAGGGGACTAGGAGGCAGGTCCAAGAAGAAGGGGATAGATGTGAAGTGAAGTCACTGTCATGTCCAACTCTTTGCGACCCCGTGGACTGTAGCCTACCAAGCTCCTCCATCTATGGGATTCTCCAGGCAAGAATACTGGAGTGGGTTGCCATTTCCTTCTCAGGGGATCTTCCCGACCCAAGGATCAAACCTGGGTTTCCCACATTGGAGGCAGACGCTTTAACCTCTGAGCCACCAGGGAAGCCCAGGGGATAGATATATTCATATATAATTATGACAGATTTGCAATGTCATATGGCAGAATCCAACACAAGATTGTAAAGCGATTATCCTCCAATTAAAAATTTTTTCAAAAGAAAACTCTGTCTAGTGTTATTATTATAAATGAGCATCTCCCACATTACCTGGGAAATAATTCTCGACTCCCATTTCCATTCACAATGAATGGATGGAGTGTTACCAATCTTTCATCCTTCCTGAGCATTTCCTGAGTTTTCATGTGCTGCTGCTCTAGGACACTGGGAGCAGGGGTGCAGGGGTAGATACACACAGAATTGTGTCTGGAAATGATCCCAGATCCCCTGGGACATCTACACCCCACAGACCAACCCCACAAGGGGCACAGCTTGAGAAAGAGCGAAGTTTTTCTGGTCTGTGAATTGCTCCCACGCCGCCCAGAACACACTGACTGAGATCAGCAACTCATCTCACCCCGATCCTCAGAGTTTTTTAATCGGCACATAAAGTTTTGTGTGTGTGTGTGTTGTTTTTTTTTTTCCTGGGAAATTTGCTGATCACCCAGAAGGCCTACAGAAACAAGCCCTCTCGGGTTGGAGCTCAGATGGTGGCTTTTGAAATAAGAGGTCCAGCCAGCTCCCTGTGTCATCAGCATTGGGGATCATTGACAAGAGGAGGAGCATTGAACCCAGAGAGTGAGACACCTCTCGGGTCATTTTAATGAAAGAATGAGAGGAGTAAGACAATGCCACCAGCAAGGGTTGGTATAAAGGACCGCATGGAGGGTCCAACAAATGACTGGACAATAGTCCAAGCAGTCCAGGGACACCAAGGAGGACACTGAAGTGTGTGGGCACCAAAGTCAGGAGGAAAGGAGGTTCCAAACCAGAAAATACAATTTTTTAATTTTTTGAAATTGAATTCCAATTGATTTACAATGTTGTGTTAGTTCCAGGTGTCCAGTAAAGAGTTTATATATATACTATTAGAAGATATTGAGTAGAGCTCCCTCATGCTGTCTAGCAGGTCCTTGAGCTTTATCTATTTACAGTCATGCATTCAGACTCTTGCCTGTGCATCTGGCCACAACAGGCAGCCTTGCTCTGCCTGTGGACAGGACTATTTTTCTCCAGCACTCATGTCCCTGCTGGGGGCCATCATAAACCCACGCCAGTCCACAAGCAAGGCATTCTGACTCATCCTTCCCTGGGCCCACTTCAGAACAGCTGTGTGTTCCAGCCATCCTGCCTTCATTTCTTGAGTGGATGGAGTCTGAGCAGAGCCCCAAAGTGAAAGTGTTAGTTGCTCAGTCCTGTCCAACTCTTTTGTGACCCCCCTGGACTGCAGCCCGCCAGGCTCTTCTGTCCACAGAATTCTCCAGGCACAAATACTGGGATGAGTAGCCATTCCCTTCTCCAGGGGATCTTCCTTACCCAAGGATCAAACCAGGTCTCCGGCACTGCAGGCGGATTCTTTACCTTCTGAGCCACCAAGGAAGCCCCCGGTGAACAGAGTCTAGCCCACCCGCACTGACAATTCACTAAGGCGGCGCTGCCGCAGAACACAATGGTGTGAGCTGTCTCCTCCATGTCAACCTGGCTTCTGACTTTCAGTTGGGTGAACGGCTGGGTTTCTGGCCTCCGATTCCCTGACAAACCAAATTATAGCACAAGTCATAGCCCTGACCACGGAGGCAAAAGCCCAGGATTGCCAGATGTGGCTCCAAACCAACCTCAGTTCTACTTCCCCAGTTCCATGAAAAAAACTCCAGGGAAGTCCACCCGGGTCTGCTACTGTCCAGCCCCCGTGGCTCCCAGGCCTTCCAGGGTCCTGAAAACCCTCCTTCTCATCCATCTCCAGATGAAAGCAGTAGCCATTTATTCAACACCACCCATGGGCTCTTTGTCCAACAGTTTACATCCGTTTTTGTTCATCTTGACCATTTTCCAGCTCAGAAAAGTGGATTTCAAAGAAATGCAGTATGCCTTATCCCAAACCAGGCAGTCAATACATGTGTTTTTGGTGTTCCAGTGTTCCAGCAAGTCATAGTATTTTTAAGAACTGAGATGTGAATGCTTTTGTTTTTACAAAAATCATTTTGATATTTTAAAAAATATGAGCTCCAAGGCATTTATGATTTTTGCTCCAGATCAAGGACTCAATTGTCTAATTTTTAAAAATTATATCCAAAGTCTAAACAGGCATCTGCCTGAGAGAGCCGGAATGAGCATCCACATTGTGGTATTGCAAATTTCTATTTTGAGAATAAACCTTACTCTATTTAAAAAAAAAAAATTTAACAAGTGGAATAAGAAAATGATAGGATAAAAACTGATGCAGTAACTGCACAGTGAATTCATTGTCTGAACCCAATGAAAGCAAAGGAAACGAAGATTAAATCACATACTCTGTTAAAAATGTCAGTAAAACTACTAACATACAGGCTATTAAAAACTATTAAGATCAGAGGCTCAGACCGCCATGACAGACGGGAGGCTTAAACAACAGAAATACATTCCTCAGAATCCTGGAGGCTGAAAGTCCACTACCCAAGTGTGATCAGGTTTGGTTCCCCCCAAGGCCTCCCTCCCTGGCTTGTGTTTGGCCAGCTTCTCATCGAGTTCTTGTGTGGCCTTTCCTCTGTGCACATGTATCCCTGGGGTCTCCTCCTCTCCTGATAAGGACTCCAGTCCTATTGGATTAGGGCCCCATGTATATGGCCTCATTTAACTTTAATTACCTGGTGGCTTGGTGGTAAAAGAATCTGCCTGCCAATGCAGGAGACTTGAGTTCAATCCCTGGGTCAGGAAGATCCTTTGGAGAAGGAAATGGCAACCCTCTCCAGTATTCTGACCTGGGAAATCTCATGGACAGAGGAACCCCTGCTACAGAGGGGGTGTGCTACAGTCCATGGGGTCACAAAAGAGTTACAGACCACAACTCAGCGACTAAACAACCACAGCAGCCTCTTTAAAAGTCTTATTCCAAATACAGTCACGTTGAGGGTTAGGGTTTCAACATATGGACGTTAAGAGAGACACAGTTCAGCCCACAATTCAGTTTGCTCTTCATGAGTTAGACTGCAGCTAGGAGGGAAAAAATTTCCAGTTTAACTCTCATGGCACTTTCCTGTTTAACCCAAGGATTCATCTTGATGTCAAGGCCTTCCCCCCTGATCTTTTGGGTGATGCTCAATTACCCCACCCAGAAGATTCTGCCTCCCCTAGGCTCCAGGCCCTTGCCAGCTTTGTAATTGTCCTTGAACTATTTCTCTCTGGTTGGTTCAACACCTCTGCACCACGTGCTCAAGCCTCTTCTCCCTATGTTGAAAGTCCACTGGTGTTTGTTCTCTGCCAGCTCTGGGTCGGGACTCCAGCAGGCCCTGGGACTTTAGTGGTGGCAGTATTTCTAGACGTTCTGCAGCATCTCTTCACATCTCCTGACAGATGCCAGCTCATCTCTTCCTGTCTCCATTTACGTGGGTCACCAAGCTCCTGGTCCTGAACTGAGAGGCACACCCTTACCACAGCCATTTCCGGAATAAAGATGAGGACGAATTTGGAGCCCTAACGATGATCATCACTTACTGGCTAAGGAGACCAGCCCGTCTCTTCCTCAGGTTTCTGCAGTTCCCAAGGTCTCCTCGTGCAGTCTTATGCACAGCCCATTATGTGCTCCGAGAATGGGTTTTCCTCATTTTACATTAAAACATAGAGTGAGATGGGAACAGGGCATGAGTGGGACTTCTGCGGTCCTGACAGTGACCCATTTCTCTGTCTGGGAGTTCACTGCACAAGGGTGTTCAGTTTGTGGAAACTCTCTGTACCCTTACGGTTGCATAGTTTTAGCGTATGACACTTCCATAGCAAACTCCTTCCATTCCCCCACCCAAAACACACAGCAACACTAAAAGACAATTTTGAAAATGAAAAATAAAATCATCCATAATGCCGCTGTCCTTACACTGTCTTCATTCTGTGTGCTTTCCTCCAATTTCTGTGTATCCGCTGTTCTATTTTTATGCAGACCTTTTGGTTTCCTGCTTTTCCCACTGAATAATATGGGCAAATATTTCCTGCAGCTTAGTTGCAATCATTTTAATTTCAATGGTTTCATATTTTCCCCACTGTGTGGTACATTAGACACAGGAACTCAACAACACAGTTCCCAGTGAGAGAAGGGGCTATTCTGGAGGCTGTCTGTAGTGGGGTGTCTAAGAACAAAGACACCTAGGCACCCCCCTGCCAAGTCCAGCCCCGGGGAACAGAATGGGGACCTGAGGGTAACTCGGAGGAAGCACAGGTCATGTTGAAACTCCAATACTCTGGCCACNCAACAACACAGTTCCCAGTGAGAGAAGGGGCTATTCTGGAGGCTGTCTGTAGTGGGGTGTCTAAGAACAAAGACACCTAGGCACCCCCCTGCCAAGTCCAGCCCCGGGGAACAGAATGGGGACCTGAGGGTAACTCGGAGGAAGCACAGGTCATGTTGAAACTCCAATACTCTGGCCACTTGATGCAAAGAACTGACTCCTTGGAAAAGACCCTGATGCTGGGAAAGACTGAGGGCAGGAAGAGAAGGGGACGACAGAGGATGAGACAGTTGGACGGTA
This sequence comes from Neotragus moschatus, assembly GCA_006410615.1. Classification (NCBI taxonomy): domain Eukaryota; kingdom Metazoa; phylum Chordata; class Mammalia; order Artiodactyla; family Bovidae; genus Neotragus; species Neotragus moschatus. The sequence continues at coordinate 9,991 of SJYA01007258.1, forward strand.
TCACCGATGCAATGGACGTGGGTTTGAGCCAGCTCTGGGAGCTGATGATGGACAGGGAGGCCTGGCGTGCTACAGCCCATGGTGTCACAAAGAGTTGAACACGACTGAGCAACTGAACTGAACTCCCATGAAATAAACGATATTCCTGCAAACCAATATTGAGCATCTGATGCATCAGGATCTCAGTTTTCTCATCAGTCACTTACTAGCAAACAATCTTAGAGAATAACGTCTCCATTCTGAGACTTGGATTCCCACTTGTGAAAGGAGAACCTCACCGTCACAGGGCTTGGGATTAAGTGTGATAGCACCCAATGAGTCTAGCACATAGTAGGTGCTCAAGAATCCTCAGGGGAATCGCTGAAGAGGTGTGGATCATCAGAAACTCATCAAACACACTTGACACTTGAGTTCTGAGTCAGATAGACAAAGTTCAATGTCTTCTCTCCCCACTTACTGAGGGTTCAAGCCAACTCCCTCAATTACCAAGTAAGAGACGTTAGGCAAGTCACAACTGAAGCGACTTAGCAGCAGCAGCAGGCAAGTTATTTCACCTCCTGGCATAACACCTCATAACAGCATTGCTGTGAGAACTAATGTGCTTTATTGGAAGTGCTAAGACATAGTACCTCTTGATAACTGGAAGATATTAAACGGTGTTTTGTATNAGTCACAACTGAAGCGACTTGGCAGCAGCAGCAGGCAAGTTATTTCACCTCCTGGCATAACACCTCATAACGGCATTGCTGTGAGAACTAATGTGCTTTATTGGAAGTGCTAAGACATAGTACCTCTTGATAACTGGGAGATATTAAATGGTGTTTTGTGTATTTAATATGCCCAGCAAGGATATCACAAATCAGATCTCAGCTTTGTTCTGGCTGTTAAGAAAGTTACTTAACATTTCTGTGCCTCAGTTTTCTTACAAGTGAAGTGAAAATAATAATAATTATAATAATCAGATATATTATAGGGCATATAAAAACTTCCCTGATGGCTCAGACAGCAAAGAATCTGCCTGCAATGCAGAAGACCTGGGTTTGATCCCTGGGTGGGGAAGATCCCCTGGAGAAGGGAATGGGAACCCACCCCAGTATTCTTGCCTGGAGAATCCCATGGACAGAGGAGCCTGGTGGGCTACTGTCCATGGGATCGCAAGAAGTCAGACATGACTGAGTGACCAACTTATACTTTCATATAATAATAATCTTAGGTAATGATTGTTTTTTTAAAAAAAATTGACTAAATAGAATATATCAAATCCTGATACAGTGCTTGGCACATGTTAAGTTTCAATAAAACTTTATGAATAAAAAAGGGAAAGATGGGAGACTTGAGAAAATAACTGGAGTCCTAACTCCCTGGTGAACAGCAAGGAAACAACAATATACAGGTACTATGTTATTTTAGGAATTAACAATTTAAGGATCCATTCACTGAACCAGAGCATTTGGGCTCTTTTCTGAGTGTTTATCATCGGCTCTCGAAAGCTCTCAACCCGGGAAGGGCTCTTTGCGTCTGACATGTTGACTTTTCAAGTTGCTTTTCCTCATCCAAGCTGGAAGTCCTCTCCTTGAGAAAATAGGTGAGGAAGAAAAGTGATTGCCCCACTCCAACCAGAAAGTCTTTCACGGAGACAAAAGGAGCCAGCTCAGATAGAAAACCTCAGCTCCACTTCCAGCCTCCAGTTTCTAATCCCTTCAACACAAACTGGTGCCAGGTTCAACTGCCTACAGCTCAGCCCCAAGCAAGACTCTTTCCAGCTTAAAAACAGTCAGTACTTTCTTATTGTGGAGCAAATCATATAATAAAAANAGAAAACCTCAGCTCCACTTCCAGCCTCCAGTTTCTAATCCCTTCAACACAAACTGATGCCAGGTTCAACTGCCTACAGCTCAGCCCCAAGCAAGACTCTTTCTAGCTTAAAAACAGTCAGTACTTCCTTATTGTGGAGCAAATCATACAATAAAAATAGATCAGATTCAGTATTCAGAATCCTCCAGAATCTGGCCTCCATCCATCTCTCTGGCCTTAGTTCCTGAAGAAAAGTGAAAATCACTCAGTTGTGTCTGACTGTTTATGAGCCCATGGACTATAGCCTTCTAGGCTCCTCTGTCCATGGATTTCCAAGGCAAGAATACTGGAGTGAGTTGCCATTCCCTTCTCCAGGGGATCTTCCTGACCCAGGGATTGAACCTGGATCTCCCGCATCATAGGCAGATTCTTTACCATCTGAGCCACCAGGGAAGCCCCATCCACTGCTCTGGCCTTACCTTTTAGGAATCTCCAAAGTTACTGTCATGCACTAACCCAGCTCCATTGGTTACTGAGGCTGCATCACTCAGCCATGAGTTCTCCTCTCTCTGTCTTGATGACTCTGTTTCATCCAACTCCTTCTGTTAAAATTCTACCCATTCTTCAAGAGCAATCTACTCTCAGGTGACATCACCTACCCCTGTCACTCTCTCTCGCTCTTAATTTTTCCTTTTGATACCAACCAGGATTTTTGGCCTTCCCCAGTTAATAAAAATTGACTAGAGGCCAGACAAGAAATTCAGGCAAGGTTTCACTGGGTCTCTGTGCCAGCTGCAGGAGAGGGTGAAAACAGGTAATAGTTTCCTTTGCTTGCTCTACAAGGAAGGATCAAGCTGGCTTCTTATATGGGGTGAAGGTAGGGATGTGTCCAGGGGATGGGCTGGAGGAGGGGATGTAGGTGGTCTTCCCAGCCTTTTGAGGGGTTGAGTGCAGAGGGCACACTCTGGGCGCTGAACTCTGTGAAGCCAAGACAGCTGTATAGGACTGAGCCTGCCTGGCCGTGGGTGAGACTGCACTCTCCACCTGTGGTCCTTGACCCTAGCTTCATGCTTGTCACCCAAGGAACTTGAGAAGAAGAAAATACCAATGCCTGGGCCAAATCCTCAAGCCAGCTCATTCAAGATCGTAGGGCTGGGTTCAGACAGTGGGTATTTGGTAAAGCTCTCCAGGCAAATTTAGCACGTGGCCAGGGTTGGCGACCAGCGAAATCACTAGTTTGGGCTCTCACTAGCTGTGGCTGTGGTAACCCTGGGTCCATCTCGTTTGCATTTCCTCCTCACCTGTTCATCCCACCTCTCTCTGGGGACTTCCCCTCAAAGGGCACAAGGTAGGATGTCTACAGCCCTGGCTCCCACCTGGGGACAATTCCCCTCACCCACAGGGGATGTCCAGAGGTGCCTGGAGGCATTTGGGGTTGTCACCCCTGGGGAGGCAATGGATGAAAGGCAGGGATGCTGCTGCTGCTGCTGCTAAGTTGCTTCACTCGTGTCCGACTCTGTGCGACCCCAGAGACGGCAGCCCACTAGGCTCTCCCGTCCCTGGGATTCTCCAGGCAAGAACACTGGAGTGGGTTGCCATTTCCTTCTCCAATGATGAAAATGAAAAGTGAAAGGGAAGTCGCGCAATCATGTCTGACTGGTAGATACCCCATGGACTGTAGCCCACCAGGTTCCTCCGTCCATGGAATTTTCCAAGCAAGAGTACTGGACTGGGGTGCCATTGCCTTCTCCTTGGATGCTGCTAGACATCATCAATGAACAGGACAGCACACACACCCCACACACATACACACACAACAGAGAACTACTCAGGCCAGAGTGCCAGTAGTGCTAAGGCTGAAAAACCTCCATCGACAGGAGGGGACAATGGGCTACAGTGGCATCAGGCCAGGGGCTTCCTACGTGGACACTGCGTGGGAGCAGCGGGTCTTCTGCCCCAGCCTTGGTCTCCAGTCCAACGCACTGGCCGTTTACTACAGCCCCTGGACCTCATCTGCAAAGAGCTTTCTCAAATTCCAGGTTGCCTAGTCGATCTGCTCTCATCAAAAGACACCAGATATGAAAACCTAAAATTCCAGAGAGACCAGGAAAGGCAAAGTAAAAAAAGGGAGGAAATGTTACTTGCAAAGGCCATAAATGCAGCAGGTGCACCGTGACTGTGCAAGACCGGTAGCCCATGAAAAATTAATTCTGGTTTCATTCAATAGTAACTGACCAAAAAAAGAAGGAGAGACTCAAATAATTTTGAACAGCACCATCCCGGCCAGTGCCAGCCGGTTGACTATCTGGAGTGAGGTACTGTCAATCACTGAGCTTTCGAAGCAGAAAAACAGTCATTTCAGAAAGCTTGCAAATCACCCAAACAGCAGCCTGTTTTCGGTTCTCTTTTCCATTTAAAAGTGTTCAAGCAGCAGCTAGATGGAAAGCAGTCCTCTGAAAATGTGAAGATAGAAGGTTTATTGGTTCCCTCCAGACCGCAAGAGGGAAAATAAGGTAGTGGACACAAAGAAAATGAAGTATGCACTTCTCTCACTCCACCTCTAATGAATGGAATCGTCAGACGAGTCAGCCTCCATGGAGAACAGAAAATGAGCTGTCCATCACTCCATCTTTAGGCTGTAAGTATTGGGTACCAGAGCCAGAGAAAAGCATCCTGGTTCCTGAACAAATAGAAACGCCTGCCTCTCAAAGAAAACGCTGATGTCTGTTAATACGGGCTAAAGTTGTTGCCGTGAAGATGGAGCCTTTAATTCACAATAACCACCAACATCCGGTTGCCACCGGGAGCTTGAAAATGCCTGCAGAATAAACAGGTTCTCTTGTAAGGTGGAACATTCCTGATTTGCCCAGTGTTAACAGGGGCCAGCAAATGTTTTACAAGCAGCACGGTCGTCAAGGTGTCACCTTCTGAGTTAGAGCGGGGGCTCCTTCCCATAAAGAACAATTTAAAGCCAAGTTGAAAGCCATGTCGTGCTCTTTTTATCTCCACGATGGAATGCATCTGAAACCACTACAAGCTAAAAATGTCCTCGGCATCTTGTTTTTTCTGCATCTGATTCCTTGATGTCACTTCCAAAGTTTGTCGGTTCTTTTTCCATCGTGCACGCATACTGAGGTCACCCAGAGGTGTCCACCTCTTTTGTGACCCCACAGACTGTAGCCCTCCAGGCTCCTCTGTCCATGCATTTTCCCAGTAAGAACACTGGAGTGGTTTCCCATTTCCTCCTCCAGGAGATCCAACCAACCCAGAAACTGAACCCACATATCTTGTGTCTCCTGCATTACAGGGATATTCTTTACCACTGAGCCACATTCTAGAGGTGTTTTCTGGAATTGTTTCTCTCTGCTGTGGCCTTGGAACAGAATAAAATCAGTCTTCTCCATACCAAGATCAAATCACGGTTAGGCATACATAGAGTTTTAAAGAAACGTGTCTTCCTTCCATAGATAATGGAAGGAGTGTCAGATGAACAGATGTCTGCATGAATGAAAAGTGAATGGATGGGCCAATGGATCCATGAAAGAATAAAGAGACAGCTAAATGGATGGATGTCCATGGGTAAGGACACAAAGATGGGACAAGTATACGGTTATATTGTTAAGGGCACAGTCAAGAGTGCCTAGTTCTCTCTGGCAGAAAGCAGTACAGATGCAGAAGACTTCAAGAAAAAGCTTTTAAATGTTATCAGAAGGAGATCTCTTAGCAGAGAGGGAGGTTTGGAGCTTTTGAAGAAAAGATACTAGCAGGAGAAAGAGCAGAGTTTAAGGTGGAGTCAAAGAGTGATGAGTGGTCCATGATGGCAAAGAAAAAGCGTGACAGAAGACGACGCTTTATATAGAAAAAGAAATTTACAAGGGACCCCCATCACTCTGCAGATGAATTTTGTGTTTTTTGGTTTTTGTTTCTGTTTTTTCACCCCTCAGCATTTCCTTCTGTTGGAAGGAAAACTTTTCTTATGTCCAGTAATGTTTGAGTGGTTAGGGGTCTGCAAATTAAATGACAGCAGACAGATCAATAGGAAAAATTTTATTCCACCCGCATGCAGGAGCAGACTGTAAAGAATAGCTTCCTGAACAGCCAGGGATAAGCGTTTATATGGGCTTCCCTGGTGGCTCAGATGGTGAAGAATCTCCCTGCAACGCGGGAAACTGGGGTTTAACGGGGGTAAAGTGGGGGAGGGGTGGAGCTTCAGTGAGAAAGTATGGAAGGTCCTGAGAAGGCTCATTCACACAGTGTTCTCAGAATATGTGTGTTAAAGGTCAGTTGCCTACCTACTGACGATTCCATCAGAGGGACGTTTATGGCAACCAAATTCTTAGGAAGCTCTGATTTAATCAAAGTAGGGCTGTTCAGGTAAGATTTGCTTCTGGATTTGCTATAACCTGAATGAGCTTCCTTGATGGCTAAGAGGTAAAGAGTTCATCTGCCAGTGCAGGAAAGCGGGCTTGATCCCTGGGTCTGGAAGATCCCCTGGAAAAGGAAATGGCAACGTGTTCTTGCCTGGGAAATCTCATGGACAGAGGAGCCTGGCGGGCGACAGTCCCAGGCACTCGTGCAGGCTTGACACTCAACGCCCCCCAGGAGTGGCCAAGGGGAGGTGGCATAGTGGATGGTACGGGGTACACAGGCAGAAGGGTGGCCTGCGGGGTGGCTGCCATTATACCTCCCTAGGGACACAGTGGTGGACTTGATTTTTTGGGCTCCAAAATCACTGCAGATGGTGACTGCAGCCATGAAATTAAAGGACACTTACTCCTTGGAAGGAAAGCTATGACCAACCTAGATAGCATATTAACAAGCAGAGACATTACTTTGTCAACAAAGGTCCATCTAGTCAAGGCTATGGTTTTTCCAGTGGTCATGTATGGATGTGAGAATTGGACTATAAAGAAAGCTGAGTACCGAAGAACTGATGTTTTTGAACTGTGGTGTTGGAGAAGACTCTTGAGAGTCCCTTGGTCAGCAAGGAGATCCAACCAGTCCATCCAAAGGAAATCAGTCCTGAGTCTTCATTGGAAGGACTGATGTTGAAGCTGAAACTCCAATACCTTGGCCACCTCATGCAAAGAGTTGACTCATTGGAAAAGACCCTGATGCTGGGAAAGATTGAAGGGAGGAGGAGAAGGGGACGACAGAGGATGAGATGGTTGGATGGCATCACCAACTCAGTGGACATGAGTTTGGGTAGGCTCCGGGAGTTGGTGACGGACAGGGAGGTCTGGTGTGCTGCAGTCCATGGAATCGCAAAGAGTCAGACATGACTGAGTAACTGAACGGAACTGAACTGAACTGAAGGGTTAGCGTGGTGCCCAGCACAGAATCTGACCCCGACAGACTTGGGTCCTGTCCAGGCCCCATTATTTTCTATCTGCAGGTGATTTATCGTCTTTGAGCATTCCCAGCCATTTACTGGGGATAACAACTCTGTCAGGAGGTTACTGTGAGCATTCAAATGAGAAAATGACTGTACAGCATGGGGCAGAGTCCTGTCCACAGTGGAGATCCATGAGAAAGTCTTTCCCTGTCCTACCTTCCGCATCCCTGCACGAGGGGAAACCATTTCATCAGCACACGTCAACTGTCTGCCTCAGTGTTTCCATCTGAGGGACTCTCTTCCTCCCTCCCTCCATATATCTTAAGTAACTAATAATCAGATAAATATCCCCTCCTGTTAACACAGGGCTTCCCAGGTGGCTCAGCAGTAAATGATTCACTTGCCAATGCAGGAGACACGGGTTCAATCCCTTGGTCAGGAAGATTCCCTGGAGGAGGAAATGGCAACCCACTCTGGTATCCTTGCCTGGAAAATGCCATGGACAGAGGAGCTTGGTGGGTTACAGTCCACGGGGTCATAAAGAATCGGATACAATTTAGCAACTGAACAACAACAACCTGTGGTACTCTTGCCACCTCTTCTTAATTTATCTTCTGCTTCTGTTTAGGTCCATGCCGTTTCTGTCCTTTTTTGAGCCCATCTTTGCATGAAATGTTCCCTTAGGATCTCTAATTTTCTTGAAGAGGTCTCTAGTCTTTCCCATTCTGTTGTTTTCCTCTATTTCTCAGCATTGTTCACTGAGAGTCTTTCTCATCTCTCTGTGCTAATCTCTAGCAGTCTACATTTCAGAATTGTAAGAAAACAGTGTGAGAACTGGAGCCAACTGGAGCCCAGAGCTTCCCACTGATTTGACACAACTTACTCTTCCACACACTACATCAACAGGACTTTACTTGCCCAGGAAAATCAATTTGTGAATTACGTCATTATTGTTTCAGAAACTTCCAAAAAACCCGTAAATCCCAACAACAGATGACTTGGCTAGCT
>SJYA01007259.1:0-18395 GCA_006410615.1 Neotragus moschatus
AGGATCCTGGCCCAAACCCTTCCCTATCTGTCACGGAGCTATTTTTACTATTCACCCCTGTTCATCCTATCCGGGCTTCCCTGGTGGCTCAGTGGTAAAGAATTCGCCTGGAATACAGGAGACTCGGGTTCCATCCCTGGGTCGGGAAAATTCCCTAGAGAAGGCAATGGCAACCCACAACAGTACTATTGGAGTGGGAAGAATACTTGGGAAATCCCACAGACAGAGGAGCCTGGAGGGCTGCAGTCCATGGGGTCCTAAAGAGCTGGAAACGACTTAGCAATTAAACAACAATATTCTATCCAAACTTTGCACATTAAGATAGTAGTGGTAAAAACCACAGGGTTCAATTAGTAACAACAAAGTAACAACAACTATTTCAACAAAGTTGCTCAAATATACCAGTTTTGCAGGGTTCCCATTGCCCCCAGGGACAGGGGAGCCTGGTGGGCTGCCCTCTATGGGGTCGCATAGAGTCAGACAGGACTGAAGCGACTTAGCAGCAGCAGCAGCAGCATTGCCCCCAGGTTCCAGGGAGGTACAAGTGATACTGAGGTTCATCAAAACAATGCATTGTCATAAATAACAGTAGTGTATTGTTACAGCAATAATAACAGTAATAGCCACTATGCCATAAGAATAGTAGCATGAAGATTAAAAATAGCTGCCCGTATTACTTAAATAATAATAATAGGCTTAATAATTGCAAGGTAAAGGGGCTTTGGAGCCAGACTGTGTGCCAGGCTCTGTGTATCATCTGTAATGCCCAAATCTGAGTCCCTTGAATACAGCTTCATTTTTTGCTATACTCCTACCATTTTGACTACCATTTCCTGAACATTTCTCCTTAAACTGACTCATTTTTAAAAATTTTTTCAGTGATTTCTTTGTTACAAACCTGTATCACTCAAGAAGATAAGCCACACAGACTGGGAGAAAATATTTGCAAAAGACATATCTGATAATGAACTATTATCCAAAACATACGAAGAACCCTTAAAACTCAACAAGAAAACAAACAATTGGATTTAAAAATGAGCCAAAGGCCTAAGCAGACACCACACCGAAGAAGAACTACAGATGGCAAATAGCATATGAAGAGACACTCCACATCATGTCATTAAGGAAATGCAAATCAAAACAATGACCTACGACTACACCTCTGAATATTCCTCAGAAGGACTGATTCGGAAGCTGAAGCACCAATACTTTGGCCACCTAATGCGAAGAACTGACTCTCTGGAAAAGACCCTGATTCCGAGAAAGACTGAGGGCAGGAGAAGGGGGCAACAGAGGATGAAATGGTTGGATGGCATCATCGACTCAATGGACATAAGTTTGAGCAAACTCCAGGAGACAGTGAAGAACAGGAAACTCCAACGTGTTGCAGTCCATAGGGTCGCAAAGAGTCAGACATGACTGAGCAACGGAACGACAATAAGACTGTGACCTGCCAGGCTCCTCTGTCCATGGGACCAGCCAGGCAAGAATACTGGAGTGGGTTGCTATTTCCTTCTCCAGGGGATCTTCCTGACTCGGGGAGAGTACCCTCATCTCCTGCATTGGCAGGCAGATTCTTTACCACTGAGCCACCAGAGAAGCCCGTATGATACTACACTGATTTCAGGCAAGAATACTGGTGAAAGTGAAAGTCGCTCAGCTGTGTCTGACTCTTTGCAATTCCATGGACTATACAGTCTGTGGAATTCTCCAGGCCAGAATACTGGAGTGGGTAGACATTCCCTACTCCAGGGGATCTTCCCAACCCAGAGGTCGAACCCAGGTCTCCCACATTGCAGCCAGATTCTTGACCAGCTGAGCCACCAGGGAAGCCCAAGAATACTGGAGTGGATTGTATCTCCTCCTCCGGGCCATCTTCAGGACCCAGGGATCAAACCACATCTCCTGCATTACAGGTGGATTCTTTACCTCTGAGCCGTTGGGGAAGCCCAGGCAGGAGAAGGGAACGACAGAGGATGAGATGGTTGGATAGCATCACTGACTCAATGGACATGAGTTTGGGTAAACTCCAGGAGTTGGTGATGGAAAGGGAAACCTGGCCTGCTGCAGTCCATGGGACTGCAAAGAGTCAGACATGACTGAGCAACTGAACTGAACTGATGTATCATTATACATTTGTCCAAACCAATATAACTTAAATACCAAAAGTGAACAGTAATGTAAACCATGGACTTTGGGTGATAACAGTGTGTTGATGTAGGTTCCATTACTGTAACAAATGGACCACTATGGTGGGGAATGTTGCCAGGGGAGAAGCTGAGTAGGGGTAGGGGTCAGGGAGTTTATGAGAACTCGCTGTACTTTCTGCTGAATTTTACTGTGAGTCTAAAACTGCTCTAAAAACAAAGTCTATTTTAAAAGAGACATATCACTACCATAAGTGGAAAGCCAGGAATATTCTTTTCATAGATGAAACAAGAACGAAAGAAGGTTGGAAAGAGAGAAGACATATAAGACAGAAGATACTAAGAGTTAAATCCTCACATATTGGAGCAAAACTCAGTAGATAATGTTTCTAAAGCTGGTAAGTCAACAAATGTCCACCTGAATACATGATTTAACTCTATGGAAATAACAATTAGAAGAAATAGCTACAAAGGCTAGACACAGTTGCCATGCAAAGTGAGGGTAGTCAAACCTCCTGATGAGACAGTTCAAATGTAAAAAGTACAAAGATACCATTTCTTACCAATTAGTGAAAATCAGAAAGGTTGATTTTTATTTGAATGGAATTGAGGAGGGTATGGAGAAAGGCAGGACTTTCCCAGTGGCTCAGCAGTAAAAAAAAAAAAAAAATCTGCCTGCAATGCAGGAGCCTCAGGAGATGTGAGTTCAATCCCTGGGTCAGGAAGATCCCCTGGAGGAGGAAATGGCAACCCGCTCCAGTACTCTTGCCTGGAGAATTCCATGGATAGAACATGGGGTCACAAAGAGTCAGACACAACTAGCAGCTAACACTTTTCACTTTCATATATAGGTAACAATATTATATACATATAAAATTGTTGTTGTTTAGTCCCTCGGTTATGTCTGACTCTTTTTGACCCCATGGACTGTAGCCTGCGAGGCTCCTCTGCCCATGGGATTTTTCAGGCAAGAATACTGGAGTGGGTTGCCATTTCCTTCTCCAGGAAATCTTTCCAACCCAGGGATCAAACCCATATCTCCTGCACTGGCAGGCAGATTCTTTAATGCTGAGCCGCCAGGTTACATATACACATATATATAATATTGACTTGCAAATGTTTTAATTACCAAAAGAAAGAAGAAAGGAAACAAGGAGATAGAGAGACAGAAACAGAGAAAAGTGGTCCCTACTGATGTAAAGGTCAGGTGGGAGCAGGCACCCACTGCTGGCCCTGCCCTGTCCCCAAGGCAAGAACCAGCAGCTTCCTGTAGCTTCCAGCCTCCAAAGAGACGCTTATTCTCCTCTTCACAGGGAGGGTCCCATCAGAATGCCAGAGAACCTTCCAGCTGAAGTGGAGCACCCCTCTCTCCCTGGTTCTAAGCTGCAGGGTACTGGGCTTTGGTTGTGACAGGAAGGCTGTCTTCACTGCCTTCTCCCTTCACTGCTCAAGTCTGTCTCAGTTATCTGCTGCTGTGTAACAAAGTATCCCAGAACTTAGAGGCTTAAAACAACCATTTATTATTATCCATCAGAGTCCTGTGGGTGGGTTGGGTGGTTCGCTTAGGGTCTGTCATACAGTTACAGTCAGAAAGCTGTTGCTGCTGGGACTTCCCTGGAAGTCCCAGGGAACTTCTACTGCAGAGGACCCAGGTTCGGTGCCTGGTCAGGGAACTAAGATCCTGCAGGCTGGGAGGGGGTGGGGGGAACACAGCTGCTGCTGAAGTCATGTCAAGGCTTGATGGGGCCAGACATCCAAAACAGCTTCTCCACTCGCCTGTCTGCCGCCTCAGTTGAGATGGAAGAATCAGGGACTAGCTGACTGTTGTCTCCTCTTCATATTGTCTTGCCACGTGGCTAGCTTGGGCTTCCGACGTCGTGGCAGTCTCAGAGTCAGATTTCTTAAAAGGCAACTGATCTATCCCAGAGCATTGTCCCAAAGGGGCTTCCCAGGTGGTGCAGTTGTAAAAAATCCGCCTGCCGATGCAGGAGATGCAAGAGACGCAAGTTCAATCCCTAGGGTAGGAATGTCTCCTGGGGGAGCAGATGGCAACCCACTCCAGCATTCTTGCCTGGCAAATCCCCTGGACAGAGGAGCCTGGCAGGCTACAGGCCAGGGGGTCGCACCATGCACACAATGTCCAAAATCAAAGGTGGAAGCCACAGGGCTTCTTACAGCTCCCGAAGCATGGCCTCAGGGCTCCATTCTGTTGCTCTCACAGGGCCAGCCCGGAACGGAGGTGGGAGGCAAGAGTGTGCAGGGCAGAGTGTGCTTCCCGACGGGCCATCTTTGGAGCCTGGCCACTGCCGTGGGCTGCCGTCTAAGGGGTCGCGCCGACTTGGACACGACCGAAGCGATTTAGCAGCACTGGAGCAGCACTGCTGTGTTCTCTTCTCTTCCTCCGCCTCTAAACTCACCAGCGCTCCTTCTTAGAGTCTTCCGTGGTTTTTCCCCAGCTTCTGGCTTTGGATTACAGGGTCTCCCTCTCCTCTACAGGCCCTCCCTTAGTGATCTCATCCGGCCTCAGGCCTCTAAACAATGATCAGCTGACAACTCCTGAATTTACACTGCCAGCCTGGACCTTTCCTCTGAAGTCTAGCCTCTAGTCTCCAGCTGCCCACTTAACACCTGCATGCGGATATCACACGGGGGCCTCAATGCTAGCCCCTCTAAAAACACCTGCCGCCCCCTGCTCCCAGACACTTCATAAAAGAGGGTGTGTCAATAGCCAGTAGTCGCACATAAAAAGATGTTCAATGCCATTAGTCATTAGGGAAATGAAAATTAAAATCACAATGAGACACCACTACACATCCATTAGAGTGCTGAAAATTACCAAGACCAGTCGTAAGAAGTGTTGGTGAGGACGGGAAGCATATGGAGCTCTCATACACTGCTGGGGGAATGAAAAATGTGCTAAACCATTTTAGAAAACAGTTGGGTAGTTTCTTGAAAAGTTAAACATGTTCCCACCATAAGATCCCATCCAGCCACTTCACTCCTAGGCGTTTCTCCAAGAGAAACAAAAAAATTCGTCTCCACGAAGACTTCTGCTTTAATGTTCAGAGCAACTTCATTTGTAATCACCAAAAGCTGGAAACAATTGAAGTTTGTTAACAGAGGAATGAATAAACAAATCATGGAACACCCAAACAATGGGATACTTCTCAACAGTAAAAGAAAAAAGGAATGAATTATTGGTACCTATGATGTCTCAAAATCATCATACTGAATAAAAGAAGCCAAGCTCCACCACGTAACAATGAGTACGTACTTTATTATTTCACTTACAGAAATTCTCGAAAGTGCAAACTAATTTACAGTGACAGAAGTCAGTAACTGGTTGGGGGTAGGGGGAGGAGAGGAGTAGGATTGCAAGAGGGCACAAGAGTGGATGACAGGTTTNGCCAAGCTCCACCACGTAACAATGAGTACGTACTTTATTATTTCACTTACAGAAATTCTCGAAAGTGCAAACTAATTTACAGTGACAGAAGTCAGTAACTGGTTGGGGGTAGGGGGAGGAGAGGAGTAGGATTGCAAGAGGGCACAAGAGTGGATGACAGGTTTGGGAGGCAATGGATATGTTCATTATCTTAACTGTGGTGAAGTTTTCATGGATTTGACCTATAGCAACATCAATCAAAGTATACACTTTAAATATGGCCATGTAGTGTATTTCAATTATGCCTCAATAAAGTCGAATCAAAGAAAAAGAAATATGTATGTTTGGATGAGCATGTGTGCTAAATTGCTTCAGCCGTGTCTGAATCTTTGCAACCCTACAGACCGCAGCCCACCAGGCTCCTCTGTCCATGGGATTCTCCAGGCAAGAATACTGGAGTGGGGTGCCATGTCATCCATCCTACAGGGGATCTTCCCGACCGAGGGATGAAATCTGCGTCTCTTACATCTCTCGCATTGGCAGGAGGGTTCTTTACTGCAAGNGACCGCAGCCCACCAGGCTCCTCTGTCCATGGGATTCTCCAGGCAAGAATACTGGAGTGGGGTGCCATGTCATCCATCCTACAGGGGATCTTCCCGACCGAGGGATGAAATCTGCGTCTCTTACATCTCTCGCATTGGCAGGAGGGTTCTTTACTGCAAGCATCACTTGAGAAGCCCGAGTTTGGATGAATACACACCAGAAGTTAATCATCGTTACCTTGTGGAAAAGGTGTGGGGCAAGAACTATCACTGGTTACCTTAGACGCACGCAGCTTCCTGGTTTAAATTTCCTACGACAAGCACGTATGACGTGTGTTTAGGAAAAACGGCAATACATTTTTTTTATCCCAAGTCTCAGCCCAGCATTCAGGAGGCCTGTGTCACACGCCCCCAGTGGACCAGGTTGTTCCACTAAACAAAGACACCTGGAGTTGAGCCGAGGGTTTCTGGGCCAAATTCCCATCTAAAGACAATGAAAAATGTGCTCCCTCACAACAGGGACTTTATTTATACCTTATATCTACATTCTGGATGGAGGCCCATGTGGGATGATTGCCCAGGAAGATAATGGAGTCATTAATCTCTGCCCCAGACAGACTCCCCCAGCCAACTTCCCATTGGGGTAATTAAACCACCTGGCAGCCTGGTGTCCATCTCCATGGGGTCTGTGGGGCAGAGGGACCAGGCCTCTCTGGATGCCACACTTGGCTTCTCCAGAGGGGCAGGTTGTTGGGTGACTTCAGGACAAGCAAGCTGAATCCACGCTTGGGCCCATGGTCATGACTTGGTTAAACCCAAGGCTCAGGCATACGTGGACTTCTTGGCCTGCCAGGGGCTTGGGGACAGCTGCTCGAGCCTCTGATTTTGTGAGGTTGCCCATGTGTGCACTTCCACTCTTCCTAACCTCATACCGGTTCCACTGATGGGCCCAGGAGCGGGCTAGTCCACCTCTCCCCTGACTTTCTCCCCTCCTCAATGATAGCATCAAGACCTTTCAAAGGAGGACCGCCTCCCCCTGCCCTCAGACCCAGAAGGTACATCTTGATTTGGCTTGGCCCTCACTATTCAGAACTGGGTCCAGCAGCCGCAATTGCCTGGGAGCTTGCTGGAAATGCAGAATCTCAGTCTCCACCCCAGACCTGCTGACCTCACTCTTCCTTTGTAGAAGATTTACTTATTTGGCTGTGCTAGGTCTTAGTTGCATGTGGTTTCTTGTTAGCTGCAGCCTGCAGGATCTTTGGGCTTCCTAGGGGGCGCTAGTGGTAAGGAACCCACCTGCCAATGTAGAACACAGAAGAGATATGGGTTCAATCCCTGGGTCGGGAAGATCCCTTGGAGAAGGAAATGGCAAACCACTCCAGTATTCTTGCCTCGAGAATCCCATGGACAGAGGGGCCTGGTGCGCTACAGTCATGGGGTCCCAAAGAGTTGGACACGACTGAAGCGACTTAGCACAAGTGAGATGTTTAGCTGTGATATGCAAACTCTTGAACCCTGATGCCCTGATGTCCAATATGGAGATCTAGCCACTTCCTCGAGGGGCTTCCTCTTGCCCTCTGTGTGTGTTTATATCCTAGATAACATAATTTTTTAAGGATAGAGCTAACTCAGTGGACAATATTTAACTATGTGATCTCCTGTATGGCTAGTCACACCCAGAAATAAAAGATGGATTTCTGATAAAACTGGAATTTTCCTGGCTGATTTTGGACACCACCCAAGCCAAAATGCATATGGCACCCTCAGACACCAGGAAAGCATTATCTTCACTATTTCCTGCCAAACGCCTAGCTGGCTCCAGTGGTAAATGATGAGGTTCAGGGTGTAGACGGGTTCATGACCCTCTCTGGATGGATAACTTTCCAGCTCAATTTCCCTCTCTGACAGAGAGAGTCTGGGAAACTGGAGGCCCATGAGTTAGAGATGAGAATTTATCCAAAGCAAATGAAACGCATCAAGTGTTTTTAAAGAAATGTCTGGTCACCTCCCTGGTGGCACAGTGGTTAAGAATCTGCCTATCAAGGCAGGGGACACAGGTTCAGTCCCTGGTCCAGAAAGATACCACATGCTGCAGGGCAACTAAGTCCCTGGGTCGCAACAAAGAAAGCCAATGCAATGAGAAGCCCCTCCCCCTACAGCTAGAGTAGCCCCTGCTCACTGACAAGAGAAAGCTCACATGCAGCAGTGAAGACCCAGTATTGCCAGAGATAAATAATGAACAAATAAAAGAAATATCTGGAGTTTTCCACTTTTACCCCACAGTCACCTGAGTCCAGGTCCGATAAGTGTTTAACTGGTGTTAGTTCTATGTGTCTAAGACCCAAGTTCCTTCTGTGGGCAGGTTGTTCAGAAGCCGAAGCAGAGTGTTCAGCACAATTCTGCGCATTCTCATTGGACAGAATTTGCACTCCCTGTTTCTTTTCCCAGGATGCTTTCTCTTTCAGATTTTCTCCTGCCCAGCTCCTGCTCACCCTTTGGGCCTATCACCTCCTGAATATCGTAACCAAGGCAACCCTCTATTCATCTTCTCTTCTATCCCCCTATTTTATCTCCTTTACAGCATTTCCCACTGTCCAACACTATCCTCTCTCTGTGTTTGCTTACCTGCTTATTGACAGTGTCCCCGGCTAGGGTGAAAACTTTATGGGATCAGAAACCACACCTTTCTCCCTTTCTTGGCAGTCCAGTGGTTAAGTCTCTGCACTTTCACTGCAGGGGGCCCGGGTTCGATCCCTGATCAGGGAACTAAGATCACACATATCGCACCGTGAGGCCAAAAAAAACAAGATAAATAAATAAATACCTTAACACACACACATCTTTCCTATCTCCACCTGCTAAGGGGCCTAGCAGCAAGGAGCACACCTGGTGCCTAAATCAGAGTTCCTTGGATAAATGGCTGTTTCCAAAGCTCAGCAGGTAAAGAATCCACCTGCAACACAGGGAACACAGGAGACACGGGTTTGACCCCTGGGTTGGGAAGATCCCCTGGAGGAGAAAGACGGCAACCCACTCCAGTTTTCTTGTCTGAAAAGTCCCACGGAAAGAAGAACCTGACAGGCTACAGTCGGTGGGGTCACAAAGAGTCAGACCTGACCAAGCGACTAGTGCCATACAAAATAAGAGCCAGAATAAGGAGCATGCAAATTATCTAGTTAACATCAGCATTTGCGGGACAAATTGACATCACGTGCCTCCTGGTAGGACTCCCCTGGCAGCTTAGATGGTAAAGCGTCTCCCTACAATGAGGGAGACCTGGGTTCGATCCCTGGGTCAGGAAGATCTCCTGGAGAAGGAAATGGCAACCCACTCCAATATTCTACATGGAGAAGGGCACAACAATATTTCTGTGTATTCTTGCTCAAAGGTGTAGAACCTGGATTCTTTCATAAGGAAACTCTAAACTACATGGAGGAACATTTTACAAAATAACTGGTCAGTACTCTTTACAAATGTCAGGGTCAGGAAAGACAGAGTGAGGAACTGTTCCAGATGAAAAAGAGTGGAAGAAGAAGAAGAAAAAAAACAAGAGCCTAAGGAGATAAGACAGCTAAAGGCACCATGGGATCCTCGATTGACTCTTGGACCAGAAAGAAAGACATTAGGAGGGAAACTGGAATAATCTGAATAATACTCAGCATAGACCGGTAGCTCTTAAAGTGTTGCTGCTTAGAACACCTTCAGAAGGTCTGCCAGGTCTCCTGATGGCAGTAGATGTTACTTACCTTTTTCACAGTGCTAACAGTCACACTAACACTATGAACACAATGATGGGAAAACCTGCAGTCTCCTCTGCATGAATCAACACAGTGGCGCCAAACTCTGCTGGAAATCATGGTGCTCTTCACTCCTACACACTCACCATTAAAAATAGAAGAAAAAAGAGAAAGCCAATTTCACCTAGGAATATCCGTAACAAGGCAGTAAAAATTATTGATTTCATTAGATCTCAACCTTTGAGTAAATCTTTTTGATTATGTAGACAAAGCTTACAAATAAAAAGGATAGATTATTTGGTGATCACTTGCTATGTACTAACCATCTTTTTAGTGATTCGCATCCATCAACTGACTTTACGCTCACAGTAATTCTGGTCTGTCTAGATCGTCAGGCACTGCTACTTAGAGATTCAGGGTGAAAAATCATGTAAGTAACCCAGTGCCCCTGTAGGGATGTTTTCCTTTTCTTTTCCTTCTTTTTTATTATTGATTTTTCTATTTATTTATTTATTTTTGGTTGCTTTGGGTCTTTGTTGCTGCACTTGGGCTTTTTCTAGTTGCGGTGATTGGGGGCTTCTCTTTCTTGTGGTGTGAGGAATTGTTATCATGGTAGCTTTGCTTTTCTCACGGTGGAGCACAGGCTCTAGGCACACCGACTTCAGCAGCTGCCACACGCAGGCTCAGGAGTTGCGGTAAGAAGGCTCTAGAGCTTGGGCTCAGCGGTTGTGGTGCACAAGCTTAGTTGCTCCACGGCATGTGGAACATTCCCAGACCAGGGATTGAACTCCCATCCCCTGCAGGTGGATTCTTATCTGCTGTACCACCAGGGAAGTCCTAGGCATGGATATCACGAGAATCTTATTAGGGGTAAGCGCATCTCACCCAGAATCTGATTGTTCTGCTTCAGGATCGCTTTTAAGAGCTTAACATCATGCAGGGATTTGGCATCAGATAAAATTTATTGCTCAGAAAAATAATCTCAAGCTGAGTACTTTTCTCTAACCACCAACCGACCAGCTTCTCCAGTGATCATCAGCAATTTAGGAGAGTTTTCACTAGAGAGAACACGCCAGCCTAGGACTGTATTTGCTTATTTAGGCAGTCAGCATATTGAAAGAGACAATTAAGGGGGGGAGGGAGAAAAGAAAAGAAAACCCATGATTGATTTAAGTGGAGAGAGAGGGAGAGAACTCAGTTGTTTTTACTTTTTCCAGAATAACGCCCTCAAGGGCAACACCCCAAGGTTAAATTCAATAGCACGCCGTTAAGCTGCCTGTGCCATTCACTCTCTTATTTTGCTCATATCTTTGGGGCGGGCATTAAGAGTTTTTCCAGACTTCCCTGGCAGTGCAATGAATAAGAATCCGCCTGCCAATGCAGAGGGCACATGTTGGATCCCTAGTCCAAGAAGATTTCTCATTTCCTGAAGCAACAAAGCCCCAGAGACGTAACTAGTGAGACCGCGTGCTGCAGCTACTGAAGCCCTCATCCCTAGAGCCTGGGCTCTCAGCAAGAGAAGCCGCTGCGAGGAGAAGGCGAGCACCACAACTGGAGAAAGCCCGCACAGCAACAAAGACCCAGGGAAAGCAAAATAAATTCAATTCATTAATTTTTAAAATGGAATTTGTCCCTTTCACAGATCTTTACTGAGCTCCTTTACTGATTTCACACCAGACATTTTCTATACTTCATTATTACTCCAACCCAAGGAAGCATCATTATGAGGCCCATTTCACAGGTAAGAAAACTGAGGCAAAGAGAGTACATGATTTTCGAAAGCCTCACAGTTGGGAAGTGATGTATCCCAGGGCGCCAATCTCTGTGGGATTTGCATACAGAGTGGGGGTAGGAGAGGCAAGGATTCAAACACACATAAAAATACTTTCCCTTCATAACAAAAGTGTGTCTCCTGTGGGAGCCATGGCATATCCTGTGACTTTTTCTAGCTGGAAAATCTGAATAGAGATGTGCTTTGTATTTTAATATTGTTTTCTTCTCTAAATTTTTAGCATTTGTCATAAGGGCCACATATTTTTATATTCAGAAACATTTAATAGTTTTATGTCCTGCGGAGGAGCCTGGTGGGCTGCAGTCCATGGGGTCCACAACCGAGCGACTTCCCTTTCACTTTTCACTTTCATGTATTGGAGAAGGAAATGGCACCCACTCCAGTGTTCTTGCCTGGAGAATCCCAGGGACAGGGTAGCCTGGTGGGCTGCTGTCTACGGGGTCGCACAGAGTCGGACACGACTGAAGCGACTTAGCAGCAGCAGCAGCAGACTGGCTATAAAAGCATCTTTCTTTTTTTTTTTCTTAAGATGATACAGTAATTTTTATTTCTCTCTGAAATTTTTCTTTAGGAGCTTCCTTTTTTTTTAAAATTCACGACGCTCTTTTATTTTTATATTTTAATGAAATTTTTATTGAAGTCTAGTTGATTTACAAGGTTGGGTCAGTTTTTGCTGCACAGCAAAGTGACTCAGCCATACACATGCATACATTTTTAATACTCTTTTCCATTACGGTCTATCACAGAATATTGAATATAGTTCCCTGTGCTATGCAGCAGAATGTTGTTTATCCATTCTATACACGATTTTTTGCACGTTATAACCCCAAACTCCTAATGCATCCCTCCACCACCCCAGCTCCCTTAGCAACCACAAGTCTGTTCTCCATGTTAGTCAATCTCTGCTTAGCTGGATAGGTTCGTTTGTGTTACACTGTGGATTCCACCTATAAGTGATATCATACGGTACTTGTCATTCTCTTTCTGAGTCACTTGACTGAGTATGGTCGTCTCTAAGTCTATCCATGTTACTGCAAGTGGCATCCCTTCATTTTATGGCTGCCCAGTACTCCACTGTGTATATGTACCCCATCTCCTTCACGCATTCCCCTGCTGAAGGGCGTTTAGGTGGCGTCCGTGTCTTTGCTACTGTGAATAGAGCTGCAGTGAACATAGCTGTGCAGGTATCTTTCTGTGTCATAGTTTCGTGCAGATACATGGCCAAGAGGGGGAGTGCTGGGTCATACGGCAACTCTATTTTTAGTTTTTGAGGCCCCTCCATACTGTTCCCTATAGGGGCTGCATCAACCTACATTCCCACCAACAGGATGGGAGGCTTCCCCTTTCTTCACACTCTCTCCAGCATTTGTGATTTGTGAACTTTTTAACGATAGCCATTCTGACTGGTGTGAGGTAGTACCTCATTGTAATTTTGATTTGCATTTTCCCAGAGGATGAGATGGCTGGATGGCATCACCGACTTGATGGACCTGAGTCTGAGTGAACCCCAGGAGCTGGTGATGGACAGGGAGGCCTGGCATGCTGCGGTTCATGGGGTCTCAGGGTTGGACACGCCTGAGCTCCTGGACTGAACTGAACTGATCTGAACGATTAGTAATGTTGGTCATCTGTTTGTGTACTTCTGGCCACTCGTGTATCTTCTTCGAAGAAATGTCTATTCAAGTCCTTTACCTATTTCTAATCAGGTTATTTTGTTGTTGTTGAGTTATAGGAGTTCTTTATATATTCTGGCTGTTAACCTCTTATCAGATATATGATTTGCAAATATTTTCTCCTATTCTGTAGCTTACCTTTTCTCTCTGTAGACTGTGTCCTTTGAACAGGGTTCTTAACTTTGATGTAGTCCAATTTATCTATTTTTACTTCTGTTACCTAAGAATCATCTTTTATGCCATCTTTTTAATTATGTAACACAACACTGAAGAAAGAAAATACAGAGACATACAGTTGACTAATAGGTTTATTAAGAGATCTTCTACATCATAGGTCATCAGGATATGAAAATTAAAATAACAGTGAGAGACCACTTCACACCTATTAGAATGGTCAAAATCTGAAATACTGACAACACCAAATTCCAGCAAGTTACCATCATACGTTGTTGGGCGTGAAAAATGGTAAGGCACTTTGCAAGTTTCTTACAAAACTACACACACTCTGACTATATGATTATTCTCCCAAAGAACTGAAAGCTTCTGTTCACACAAAAAAACTGTACAGATAGCAATAGAAGTTTTACTCATAATTGCCAAAACTTAAAAGCAACCAAGATGTCTTTCATTAGAAAAATGGGTAAATAAAATATGGTACATTTCAACAAGAGAGTACTATACAGAGCTATAAAGAAATGAACTACCAGGTCATGAAAAGACATGGAGGAACTTTAAATGCATATCACTACTACCAAGTAGTGAAAGAAGCCAATCTTCTGCTACTAGTGAAAGCTACGGTACAATACTAACTGTATGTATGCAGCATGCTGTGTGATTCTGGCTATATGATATTCTGGAACAGATGAAAACATGGAGATAATGAAAAGATCAGTGGTTACCAGAGGTAGGGAGGGAGATAAACAGGCAAAGCACAGAAAATTTTTAGTGAAAATAATCTTTATTATGTTATATATAATGATTGATATATGTCATTAGGGGCTTTCCTGGTAGCTCAGCTGGTAACGAATCTGCCTGCAATGCAAGAGACCCCAGTTCGATTCCTGGGTTCGGAAGATCCCCTGGTGAAGGGATAAGCTATCCACTCCAGTATTCTTGGGCTTCCCTGGTGACTCAGAAGGTAAAGAATCTGCCTGCAATGTGGGAGACCCTGGTTCAATCCCTGGGGTGGGAAAATCCCCTGGAGAAGGAAATGGCAACCCACTCTAGTATTCTTGCCTGGAGAATCCCACGGACAGAGCAGCCCAGCAGGCCACAGTCCAGGGGTCAAAAAGAGTTGGACACAACTGAGTGACTGAGCAAGTGTGCACGCATGTTGACAATGAGGGAGACTTTACACGTGCAGGGGCAAGCAGATATGTGGGGAAATCTCTGTGCTTTGCTTTCAGTTTTGTTGTAAAGCTAAAACTACTCTTAAATAATTGNTTGGACACAACTGAGTGACTGAGCAAGTGTGCACGCATGTTGACAATGAGGGAGACTTTACACGTGCAGGGGCAAGCAGATATGTGGGGAAATCTCTGTGCTTTGCTTTCAGTTTTGTTGTAAAGCTAAAACTACTCTTAAATAATTGCATTTTAAAAAACAGACTCCTCCAAAACACATATACTATTTATAAACACATAGAAAAAGATCTAGAAAGATATACAATAAGGCTTAACAGTGTAGTCTGAGTTATGTGAATATCATGTTTATTTTTGTTCTATATTTGACTTTCTACAATGTGCTTATTCTGTTCTGGTAACAATGAAATGTTTTAATTTTTTATATTGAAATTTAGACTCATAGGAAGCAGAAACATAATGCACAAACTATCATGTATCCTTCACCCACCTTCCCTCAAGAATGACATCCTATATAATGTAATGCAACATAAAATCCAAGGAATTGACTTTAATGCAATATTATTATGTTTACATAGGCACATATAATTCTATGTTATTTTTATCCCATGTATAGATTCATATATTTGTGTAAACACCATCACAATCAAGATACAGAACACAGACATTTTTCTGTCTGTCCAGTGGTTAAGACTCCTTCTTACAATGCAGGAGTTGTGGGTTCGATCCCTAGTTGGGGAACCAAGATCCCACATGCCACATGACTAAATTTAAAAGAGAGAGACGGAGAGAGAAAACACAAAGGCATTACCTGACACTATCCATTTATGTCTGCACGCTTCTCCCCAGTCCCTGTACACAGGCAACCACTAATCTATTCTCCTATTCTATAAGTTGGTCATTTCAAGAATATTATATCCACAGTCGCACATGTGTAGCCTTTTGAAATTGATTTTTGTCAGTAAATATAGTGCTCTTGAGATGAATCTAGGTTGTTTTCTGTTATCAATAGCTCATTCTGCATAGTAAACGTTTTATTTTTAATCAGAATATATTTGAGTGTATATCCCACCTGAATTTAAAATTTAAAATTGAAAAACATCTGTGTGTCCCTGTTTCCAAATGTGAGGCTAGAGTCTGGAAACCACAGGTAGAGGAGCTTGTTCTCAACCCCTATAAAATTCTAGCCTGAAAAATTAATCAGATAGCTGGTGGCATGGCTGTGAATTGTTTTAGGGCAGAGACTGAGGGACAGTTATCCTTCTTGCCACTCCTTTAGCCCCACTCAGTGCTTTTCCACTTAGGGAATGTTCAGGAAGCACTGCCTAAAATGATTCTCATTAAACACTTGGGGGTAGGCTGAGGGTGAAGTTGCAAGTCTTCACTGAGAATAAGTCAGGTCAAGCCAGCGTTGCTTTGGATTTATTTTTAATAGGGCCCATACACTAGCATGTGGCTTCCCAGGTGGCGCTAGTGGTAAAGAACCTGCCTGCCAATGCAGGAGATGCAACAAAAACCCCTGGTCAGGAAGGTCCCTTGGAGTAGGAAATGGAAACCCACTCCAGGACTCTAGCCTGGAAAACCGCAAGGACTGAAGAGCCTGGTGNTTTTAATAGGGCCCATACACTAGCATGTGGCTTCCCAGGTGGCGCTAGTGGTAAAGAACCTGCCTGCCAGTACAGAAGACATAAGGGACGTGGGTTTTATCCTGGGTTGGGAAGCTCCCCTGGAGGAGGGCATGGCAAGCTTCTCCAGTATTTTTGCCTGGAGAATCCCCATGGACAGAGGAGCCTCATGGGCTACAGCCCATGGGGTCGCAAAGAGTCAGACACGACTGAAGTGACCTAGCATGCACACCCATACACTAACAGGCTTCCCAGGTAGCTCAGTGGTAAAGAACCCACCTGTCAATGCAGGAGATGCAACAAAAATCCCTGGTCAGGAAGGTCCCTTGGAGTAGGAAATGGAAACCCACGCCAAGACTCTAGCCTGGAAAACCGCAAGGACTGAAGAGCCTGGTGGGCTACAGTCCATAGTGTTGCCAAGAGTTGAATGTGACCGGGCACTCACGCGTACAGTAGCAGGCACAGAAACGCACTTCACAACATCTCCTATAATTGTGGGAGAAAAGGGGCAGGAATGAGACTAGGTCATGATCCAAGCCTGGATGAAAACCCCATGCCTGGTAGGAGCAAGGAGCAAGCAGTTCCAGGAGGCCATGAGCAAAGAGGTTATTTCAGAGTCCTTGGGTTTGGATCCCAGCTCTGCTGCTCTACCGGTTCTGGCCCTCTGGAAAGAGAATAGCTCTCAGCAGAGTGTAATTCAAGAACACAGTGATGTTCATAGGATATAAGGCAACCACAGAAGCTAGTGCAAAACCTCGGGGCTGGAAGAGAGGGGTTCTCACTACATCTGAGAGGGCCAGGGAAGATGCATCAGAGCCCGAGGGAAAGTCAGGTAGAACATCTGGAGGGGTGCCCTGCCAGCGGGGAGCCAGGGGAATGCACAACTCAGGTTCACTCTTCAGCCCCATCCCGTCTCCTGCGGAGGACCATAGGGCTCAGAGAGGATGCTGATGAGTCCCTGCTCCAGGTACACTGAGGAAGGTAGACTAAGGTGAGGAGGGGACCTGGATGAGCAAGGAAAGGCACTGACTGAACCATTTACTAACTGTGTGATTTAGGGAGGTCACTTGCCCTCTCTGAACCTTGGTTTCCTAATCTGTAGAGTCAGGATAGTAATATTATTGCCCCTGAAGGATAAATTGTTTTGTTTTGTTTTCAAGGAATAAGTTATTTCAAACATGTAAAGGACCTAGCAAGGAGGCTGGTAAGAAATTTCAACAAATGGCATTGCAATTATTGTGCTATTACTGTTATGATTCAAGTAGGGAAACATGGGAGACTTCCCTGGTGGCTCAGACAGTAAAGAATCCGTCCGCTATGCAGAGAGAAATGGAGCTTAGAGAGGAAGGTTTGGATTTGACCAAACAGTTGGACAGTGAAATATTTGAGGCAGCCTAGCATGTATGAACCCACTCCAGTGTTCTTGCCTGGAGAATCCCAGGGATGGAGGAGCCTGATAGGCTGCCATCTACGGGGTCGCACAGAGTTGGACACGACTGAAGCAACTTAGCAGCAGCAGCAGCAGCAGCAGCAGCATGTATGATGATAAATACCACCACACTCAGTAGGTAGCTCCTCTAGCTGTAAAAATGGGCAGCGACCAAAGTAATGACGAAATCCCAGGCTGCACATGCCACCATTTTAACACTGGAGAAAGAGAAAAATGCTCTTACCCACCAGGACCACCCCCGTCCCAAATCCTCCCACCTGNTGTATGATGATAAATACCACCACACTCAGTAGGTAGCTCCTCTAGCTGTAAAAATGGGCAGCGACCAAAGTAATGACGAAATCCCAGGCTGCACATGCCACCATTTTAACACTGGAGAAAGAGAAAAATGCTCTTACCCACCAGGACCACCCCCGTCCCAAATCCTCCCACCTGCAAACTGGCTCCACAGTGCCAGTCTGTTTTAGCAAAAGGACCATTTGTTTAAATGAGCCTGCCAAGTAAGAGGATCCAGATGTCTCCTTTTCTCTCTTTTTGAAAAAGCCACAGATAAAAATAAGCCCAAGATGGCCTGTTTCTGCCATGACTTACAGATAAAAGAAAAGACAGTTGCCTTCTAAACAGACCTGCAATTAATCAACATTGGGACTTTAGGAGAAATGGATCAGGAATCAGCTCAGGGG
>SJYA01007260.1:0-19148 GCA_006410615.1 Neotragus moschatus
GAGTGCAGCACTTTCACAGAATCATCTTTCAGGATTTGAAATAGCTCAACTGGAATTCTGTCACCTCCACTAGCTGTGTTCGTAGTGATACTTTCTAAGGCCCACTTGACTTCACATTCCAGGGTGTCTGGCTCTAGCTGAGTGATCACATCATCGTGATTATCTTGATCGTGAAGATCTTTTTAATATAGTTCTTCTGTGTATTCTTGCCACCTCTTCTTAATATCTTAATATCTTCTGCTTCTGTTAGGTCCATACTTCAGCTTCTTTAGTGTTACTGGCGAGAGCATAGGCTTGGATTACCATAATATTAAATCGTTTGCCTTGGAAATGAACAGAGATCATTCTGTCGTTTTTGAGATTGCATCCAAGTACTGGATTTTAGACTCTTATTGACCATGATGGCTACTCCATTTCTTCTAAGGGATTCCTGCCCACAGTAGTAGATAAAAAGGTCATTTGAGCTAAATTCACCCATTCCAGTCCATTTTAGTTTGCTGATTCTTAGAATGTCAACGTTCACTATTGCCATCTCTTCTTTGACCACTTCCAATTTGCCTTGATTCATGGACCTGACATTCCAGGTTCCTATGCAATATTGCTCTTTACAGCATCGGACCTTACTTCTATCACCAGTCACATCCACAACTGGGTATTGTTTTTGCTTTGGCTCCATCCCTTCATTCTTTCTGGAGTTAATTCTCCACTGATCTCCAGTAGCATATTGGGCACCTACTGACCTGTGGAGTTCCTCTTTCAGTATCATATCATTTTGCCTTTTCATACTGTTCATGGGGTTCTCAAGGCCAGAATGCTGAAATGGTTTGTAACTCCCTTCTCCAGTGGACCACATTCTGTCAGATCTCTCCACCATCACCCACCCGTCTTGGGTGGCCCCACATGGCATGGCTTAGTTTCATTGAGTTAGACAAGGCTGTGGTTCATGTGATCATATACACATGTAAATACATACAAATGGTAGCATTATCGTGTGTGTTTAACCTACAGACAGTAGGTTAAAATGCATTCTGAACTGTTGTAATGAACAAGTTTGAAGGCCACTACTGTAGAAAGATGAAAAGATATTTATCCATATATCTTTACTATCTGCTTCTCATTTATGTTCATTAAATTAAATATTAAAGTGTGGGAGAATCATATGCAATCAAATCTCAAAAGAACAATAACAATCATATGTTCACCATCCACAGTTTCAAAAGTTTATGAAATAGAAACTGGGCCTGAGATGCAAGTGTGTATGCAAAGTCAAACCAAGGGCGGAAGAGCTGTGATCCAAGTTTAAGTCACGCTCTCTGTCCTGCCAGTTACCATTATTGTTAAGCTAACTTAAAAAATGTCAGGGCTGGAAAATATCTCTTTTGCTCTCTATAAAATGCAAAATTGTCATAAAAAATGACAAAGACAATACATCCTTTGTTGTAGGAAATCTAAACTTCATAGAGTGGTTATTTCTTTTAATTCCAGAAAGTTCATGTTCCTGGGAGCACATTTACCATACTTGCCTATTTTTATATCACCTCACCTGTTGATGCTTTGGGTATTGTTGTCACTTTGAGTCTCCTATCCAGAAATGTCACTCATGCACAGAAAGTTGAGCTTGTGCAGCTTAAACAGTAATTTAAACACTGACTTTGGACTTGGTATGATTGTTGCAAGTGTTATGAATTATTTTTTCTATACGCAACAACTTGACCCTGGCAACAAAGATAATGCATTACCTGCTGGCAAGAATCCAAGGGCAAAAAAGAAGCGCTTGGAGAAAAGAATATACCAGCTCAGGAGTTTTATAGTCAGTAAAATGTGGAAGAACCAAGTAGGCTCTCAAAAGAAATCAGCACAGTAAATGCTTTTGTCAGCCAGTCTGATTTTATATAATAAATTTAAATAAATAAAAATATAATTGGGATACATTTTATACCAACAATAAGTGATCTGTAAGGGAAAATATATTTGTAAGGACTTATTGCAGTAAATAAGGCATTGCTTACTGTTTACAAATATCTCCTTTGAATATATATATATATATATAATAATGAGATTCCCTGGTAGCTCAGCTGATAGAGAGTCCATCTGCTTTGTAGGAGACCCTTGCTCAATTCCTGGGTTGGGAAGATCCTCTGGAGAAGGGATAGGGTACCTACTCCAGTGTTCTTGGGCTTCCCTGGTGGCTCAGATGGTTATCTGCCGGTAATGCAGGAGACCTGGGTTCAATCCCTGATTTGGGAAGATCCCCTGGAGGAGAGCATGGAAACCCAGTTCAGTGATTTTATCTGAAAAATCCCATGGACAGAAGAACCTGGTGGGCTACAGTTCCAAAGGGTCACAAAGAATCTGATGTGACCTAAGGGATGTAACACACAGACACACATATATAATTATAAATATTATACATATATAATGAAACCATGAAAAAGTATGCTTGGTACTTAACATTTATTTGTAGAATTTTATTGTGTTGTATGTGAAAGAATTAAAATGTACAAAGTTATTCATTTTTCTAATATATGCTCAAGGTAATATTTTCTATTCTAAATATATTTATGTAATATTCATGAGTTTCTTAGTGTAATTATAATTACAAATAAAGAGGGAAAGGGTGTAGAGATGAGAAAAGAGTAAATCAGAGTATATAAAAAAGTACGATTATTGTTTTGAAGTTTTAATTTTTATGAAATTCAGAACACTTCAAAGGTTAACATAAAAACTCTTCACTCATCACAAGAATTTTCACAAATATTGTTTTATACATTTTCTTACTTCATCAGTCATAAAGGAAATCAATCCTGGATATTCATTGGAAGGACTGATGCTGAACCTGAAGCTCCAGTACTTTGGCTATCTGATGAAAAGAGACAATTCACTGGAAAAGACCCTGATGCTGGGAAAGATTGAAGGCAAGAAGAAAAGGGGATGACAGAGGATGAGATGGTTGAATGGCATCACTGACTCAGTGGATATGAGTTTGAGCAAACTCCGGGCAATAGAGAAGGACAGGGAAGCCTGGCATGCTGTCAGTCCATGGGGTTCCAAAGAATGAGACCAGACTTAGCAACTGAACAACAACATTTGCTCCAGAGTTTTTGAACATACATTTACTTTTGTCACTTGGTGCATCAGTGAAATACACACAATTATTGCATGTGTTTTCAATATTTTCAACATTATCTTATAAAGTACTGTGTTCTGTAACTTCCTTTTTGCTCTGATATCATGTTCATACAATGTAGCCAATGGTGAAAGCAATGGGATTCAATCATTTGAGTTGCATCATAAGAATATAGCATGAGGAATATTTTTTTTTACTTCCTTTTCACAGTCACTTAGGTTGTTTTTAATTTCCCAGAGTGAGTCAGTTAGTCAGTGAGTGAAGTCGCCCAGTCATGTCCAACTGTTTGTGAGCCCATGAACTGTAACCTACCAGGTTCCTCAGTCCATGGAATTTTCCAGGCAAGAGTACTGGAGTGGGTTGCCATTTCCTTTTCCAGAACAGCAACTCAAACATTTGCTTCTGTCTCTGCTTGCACCTAGCTAAAAAATCCTCCAGTACAGATGCTTAACTGGGGCTGCTGCCCATGCTAGAACATGTGGTCCACTGTGTTAGGAGGCAGGTCTAGACTGTTGACTTGAAAATAAAAGGGATTGTATCCAATTTACACTCTTATCAAACTCACACAAACATCTCCATTCCTTCACATTGATGTCTCATCTGTTGGTTTTCAATGTTTCTGCCCTTAAACTAAGAGTAAAAGGGCTTCCCAGGTGATTCTAATGGTAAAGAATCCAGCTCCCAATGCTGGAGATGCGAGAAATGAGGGCTTGATCCCTGGGAAGGGAAGACCCCTGGAACAGGAAATGGCAACCCACTCCAATACTCTTGCCTGGAGAATCCCATGGACAGAGAACCCTGGCGGGCTATAACCTGTGGAGCCACAGAGAGTTGGACACAACTAAGCACAACACATAGCACGGCAAGGGTAAAAATCTATCTAATTCACAGTTCAATAATTACTAGTGGGATTATCCCTTTGCAAACTTAGTCACATTATAGTTCACTTTTCTATTAAGATAATTTTGATATATTTTGTCTGGTTTGCTATTAATTTGGTTGCTTATCTTATGGCTTTGTAAAATTTAAATACTATGTGCTAACTCAATGATCCTAATATTATTTCAACATGTAGTTGATATAAAATTATTGAGATAGTTTTTTTTTTATATACAAACTAGTCAAAATCTGGTATGTGTTTTAAGCTATTCTTCATTATTTTCTACCCCTGTTGAGGTATTATTGTCAAATAAAATTGTAAGATATTTAAGGTCACATCCTGATGCTTTGATTCATATATTCATTGTAAAGGGTTACTTCACCTTGTTAAAACATTCATCACTTCTTATAATTTACATTTTACCTTTTTTTTTTTTTTTTTTTTTTGATGAGAACAAAGGTCCATTTAGTCAAGGCTCTGGTTTTTCCAGTGGTCATGTATGGATGTGAGAGTTGGACTGGGAAGAAAGCTGAGTGCTGAAGAATTGGTGCTTTTGAACTGTGGTGTTGGAGAAGACTCTTGAGAGTCCTATGTACTGCAAGGAGATCCAACCAGTTCATTCATTCCCTGGGTGTTCTTTGGAAGGAATGATGCTGAAGCTGAAACTCCAGTACTTTGGCCACCTCATGTGAAGAATTGACTCACTGGAAAAGACTCTGATGCTGGGAGGGATTGGGAGCAGGAGGAGAAGGGGACGACAGAGGATGAGATGGCTGGATGATATCACTGACTCAATGGGCATGAGTCTGAGTGAACTCCAGGAGATGGTGATGGACAGGGAGGCCTGGCGTGCTGCGATTCATGGGTCGCAAAGAGTCGGACACGACTAAGCAGCTGAACTGAACTGAACTTTATTCTACTTTCTTAGGAAATTTTATTAAGGAGTACACTGTTATGAATTGTAGTCAGTGTGTTTTACGTTAGATTCTCAGACTACATTCATCCTACACTGAAAATATTTACCCTTTTGTCAACCTCCTTTTATTTCCACCAGCCTTAGTCCCTGGCAGTCACTTGTCCACCCTCTGTTTCCATGAGTTTGATTTTTTTTAGATTCCATACTAAGAGAAACCTGAAGTCTTTGTCTTTCTTTGTCTGGCTTATTTCACTTAGCAGAATGCCCTTCAACTATGTTAAAAACAGATTCTATATAAAATTATCTGTCCTTTTCTTGGGGGGGGGGTATTCCTTTGTTTGTTCATTGAAGTGAAAGTAAAAGCAAAAGTGAAAGTCACTCAGTCCTGTCTGACTCTTTGTGAGCTCATGGACTGTTGCCTGCCAGGCTCCTCTGTCCATGGAATTCTCCAGACAAAAATGCTGGAGTGGGTAGCCATTCCTTTCTCCAGGGGATCTTCCCAACCCAGAGACTGAACCCAGTTTTCATGTATTTCAGACTGATTCTTTACTGTCTGAGCCACCAGGGAAGCTCAAGTCAGATATTTTATGTTAAATGTGTTATCCTAGTCTGTTTCTTATTTCCTAAAATTGAACAGTGTATATGTATATGAACTTGTATATGACATACTTTTAATTTTACTGTATGTTTTCTGTATGTTTAATGTCTGTCTAGAAACATGTTTCTAATGTCTAGAAAATAATCTTACTCTGAAATGTTCTCTCTCTCTTTTTTTTGATAAAAAATGTTATCTTGACTTGATCTTGATTATTATTATATCGATTATTTTAAAATTTCTTTATCTAAGAACACCCTGCTGTTCAGTTTTTAAAATGAGCTTCTGCATTTTGGAATAATGAGGAAGTTCTACATACAACAGAGAGTCCCTGTGATCCCTTCACCCACTTCCCCTGGTGATAAATTTTCACAGAACCATGGCACATATTTCTAAATCAAGAAAACAACATGGGGCAGTCACCATGAACGAAAATCCAAACTCTCTTCAGATTTGACTTTTTCCACTAATGTCCTTTTCTTCCAAGGCCCCATTCAAGATGCCATGTTGCGTTTGGTCATTGTGGTTCCTTTCTCTCTTCTGCCTTATTCTTCACCATCTTGACAAATTAGAAAAATAGGACTCTGGTATTTTGTAGATTGCTTCACAACTTAGGTTAATCTGATATTTTTTCATGACTGAACTATGTTTTGTGTTATAAGAAAGAAGCTTACACAGTGAAGTACTTGATATCAAAAGACATACGATAACAATAGGACTTATTACAGATGATGCTAAACTGGTCTCTTGGCTAAGGCTGGGTCTATCGGGTTTTTCTATTATAAAGCTACTATTTTCATTTTTCCATACTCTAATTCAGGGAGCAAGTCACTAAATCCAGCCAGCGTGCAGGAGTAGGGACGAGAATTAAGCCTGCCTCCTGAAGTAGGGGAGGGTATTTATGTACATTTCATGGATTGCCTCTATAAGGAAGATTTGTCTTTGTTTTTTCTCCCATTTATTTATATATTAGATAATAATATTACTATGCACTTATTTGTTTGTTTAGGGTACAGTTCTTTAGTGTGGTTATTTTCGTTGTGGTTGCTTAAATTTGTTTACCTTTGACCATCAGG
Source organism: Neotragus moschatus (assembly GCA_006410615.1). NCBI lineage: Eukaryota > Metazoa > Chordata > Mammalia > Artiodactyla > Bovidae > Neotragus > Neotragus moschatus. The sequence continues at coordinate 6,595 of SJYA01007260.1, forward strand.
AGTTCCTTGAGGTGGTTGTCCCCACCATTTTGATATATGTCCATCCTTAGATTTTATACGTTTTCTTAAAATAGGACACTATTCATGCTGCAGGATTATCTTATATTTTCCATGCCAGAACCCTAGAACCAGTCATTCCTCCAAGACACACCAGCCCCTTGTATTTGAAGGACAATATTAGAAATTGAGTTTGGGATACTGGATGATTCTGTTGCTGGCGCGATGCTATTTTATAGACTCTCCTGTTGCTCAATTCTAATTTGCTAATTATTTTAATAAAGTTTTTAATGTTAAACCCTCTACCAGCAAGCTCAAGCTAACCCTTTGAGTTCTTCATGATTCACATTTCTAATATATAAAATATTGACAGTAGTATTGTTTTTCCTCTTAGATTTGTTAATAATAAATAAAATTATATATTTGAAGTATGTTGGATTGTTAATGCTAGACAATGATTCCTTTAGTATTATTTATATTTTTAACTTCTAACATAGATACTGACAGTGTATACACTGTAGAATTCAACTTTTTAGTTATTTGATTTATTCATTTATACCAGTGCAATATGAAATTCTTCTTTAATTTTTGAAGATCTTTCACATTCACTATGCAATTGTTTCACTTTAAAGTTTCATATTTTTAGACTATGCTTTAGGTGCATTTGATTTAGTACATTATATATATAATTAATAGACTGCATTTTAATTATTAATATGTTTAATAGAGCTACAGATATCAAATATTATTTTCTCAAATATTTTCAGCATATATTTTCTCAGATGTAGTATTGCTATGCATTTTTCTTTGGGTTTGTATTTATTTTGTATACTTTGTATACAAAATCCTTTGTATATTTTTCTAGCACTTGCAATCCTTCTGTGCTAGATTTGCTTCAGGTTTTATTTGTCCTGTCTGATCATCTCTATTCTCAAATACATATTTTCAAAATTAACAATTTGCATGACTAAGACAATTCTTATGGAGGTCATTGTTCCTTTATTGGGTCCTGGTGCACACAAGCTTTGTTTGTGCCATTTGCATGTCTCTATGAAGTTTGATTTTAAACATAATTGCACCCCTTCTACCATTTTGCTGTGGCTTCTTTTTGCCCTTGAACATGGATATATTTTTCTGGTGGCTTTCAATGTTCTGTTGATGGTTGTTTGGCATTTAGTTGCAACTTTGGTGTTCTCACAGAAAAAGATAAATACACATGCTTCCTCAAAGAAAAGTGAAAGGCAAAGGAAAAAGGAAAAGCATACCCCCCTGAATGCAGAGTTCCAAAGAATAACAAGGAGAGATAAGGATATCTTCTTAAGTGAACAATGCAAAAAAATGGAGGAAAAAATTAGAATGGGAAAGACAGATACTTCTTCAAGAAAATTAGAGATACCAGGGGAATTTTTCATGTAAAGATGGGCACAATAAAGGACAGAAATAGTGTGGACCTAACAGAAGCAGAAGAGATTAAGAAGAGGTAGCAGATTACACAAAAATCAAAAGGACCTTATGAAGCATTACTGTGAACAAAGCTAATGGAGATACTGGAATTCCAGCTGAGTAATTTTAAGTCCTAAAAGATGATGCTGTTAAAGGGCTGCATTCAACATGCCAGCAAATTTGGAAAACTCAGCAGTGGGCACAGGACGGAAAAAGATCAGTTTTCATCCTGTGCTATGTGAACTTAGTTGCTCAGTTGTGTCTGACTCTTTGTGATACCATGAACTGTCGCCCACCAGGTTCCTTTGTTCATGAGGATTCTCCAGGCAAGAATACAGGAGTGGGTTGCCATGCCCTCCTCCAGGGTATCTTCCCAACCCAAGGACTGCACCCAGGTCTCCCATACTGCAGGTGGATTTTTCACCATCTGAGACACGAGGTAAGCCCAAGAATACTGGAGTGGGCCATCTATCCCTTCTCTAGAGAAACTTCCCAACTCAGGATTTGAACTGGGGTCTCCCACATTGCGGGAGGATTCTTTAGAAGGGTAATGCCATAGAATGTTCAAACTACTATCCAATTGCACTCATTTCACATGCTAGCAAGCTAATGCTCAAAATCCTTCAAGCTAGGCCTCAACAGTGTGTGAACTGAGAACTTCTGGATTTCAAGTTGGATTTAAAAAAGGATTTAGTAACAGAGCCAGAGATCAAATTCCCAACATCTGTTGAATCTTAGGAAAAAAAACAAGATAATTCCAGAAAAACATCTACATCTGCTTCACTGACTATACTAAAGCCTTTGCTTGCATGGATCACAACAGACTACAGAAAATTCTTAAAGAGATAGACCTACCAGACCACCTTACTTGCCTCCTGAGAAATCTGTATGCAGGTCAAGAAGTAACAGGTAGAACAAGACATGGAATAGCAGACTGGTTCAAATTTAGGAAAGGAGTACATCAAGGTTGTATATTGTCTCCCTGATTATTTAATTTATATGTAGAGTACATCATATGAAATGCTGGGCTGGATGAATCACAAGCTGGAATCAAAATTGTGGAGAGAAATATCAATAATTTCAGATATGCAGATTATATCACCCTAATGGCTGAAAGTTATGAGGAGCTAATAAACCTCTTGATGAAGTTGAAAGAAGAGTCAAGAAGCTGGCTTAAAACTCAACATTCAAAAAATGAAGATAATAGCACCTGGCCCCATCTTTTCATGACAAATAGATCGACAGACAATGAAAACAGCGACAAACTTTCTTTTCTTGGGCTTCAGTATCAGTATAGATGGTGACTGCAGCCATGAAAATAAGAGACACTTGCTCCTTGGGGGACGGGGGGAAACTATGATGAACTAGACGGCATATTAAGAAGCAGAAACATTGCTTTGCTGATCAAATATGTATAGTCAACACTCTTGTTTTTCCAGTAGTCATGTATGCTTGTGAGAATTGGACCATAAAGAAGGCTGAGCATTGGAGAACTGATGCTTTCAAACCACGGTGCTGGAGAAGATTCTTGAGAGTCCCTTGGACTACAAGGAGATCAAGCCAGTCAATCCTAAAGGAAATCAATCTTGAATATTTATTGGAAGGATTGATGCTTAAGCTGAAGCTCCAATACTTTGGCTACCTGATGCAAAAAGCAGACTCATTAGAAAGGACCCTGATGCTGGGAAAGATCGAAGGCAGAAGAAGGGGAAAACAGAGGATGAGCTCGTTGGATAATATAACCGACTCAATGACACAAATTTGAATAAACTCCAGGAAATAGTGAAGGACAGGGAATCTTGGAATGCTGCAATCCATGGGGTCACAAAGAGTCAGACACTATTAAGCAACTGAACAACAACAACAATAACAATAAAAAATTCTATAATTTTAATTTGTGTTTCCTGTTGACTTTGTTCTTTCTTTATAAATCTTTGCTTCATAACTTGCTTCATGTTAGAATAATGTCTGTTACTCTGCTGTAATAGAGAATCAAGGAGCAGGGGGCTGAAACACAGACTTTTTTTCTCACTTCTTAGAAGGCCTCTTCCTGTTTTGTGAGTCAGTTTCTTGTTGTGCCTTATATGAGGAAAGAAAGAGATGTCTTCCGCTCTCTTCCTTATCTTATAAAGTCACAAATTGCATCATGAGATCTCCACCCTCATGACCTATTCTAATCCCACTTACTTCCCGAAGGCCCCATATCCAAATACCACAACATTAGGGGTAAATCTTCAACATGTAAATTTTGAGAAGATACAGTGTAGTCCATAACACTTTGTTTTTATATTTTTATTTTCTCTTTCTTGGTTTAACATGTGTTCTCTTCTATTAATAAGATCTCCTTGTATCTGACAAATGAGAAATAATGCAATTCATTTAACACAGATTTAATCGATATTATTTTCTCAAAATAACAGGAGTCTTAGTAAGTTGTGCCAGAATTCCTTCTTCTCCTTTTCCACACTACTTTTGACTAATCCTCATGTACTATGTGTTAAATTTCCAAATTTTGTATAACTTCTGATATATACAACACGTTTTTAGATCTATCACTCAGTAATGACTGGTTTTCTCATGGTTCTTTTTTTTATTTCCCTTTCTCTTTTAACTGTTTTTGAGAATTATGTTCTTTATTATTTCTTTCAATATATTCATAAGGACATACATTTTCTTATTATTTACATAATTATTTACAAATAGTACTTTGGATGATACTTTAGCTGGCTCTGGAATTCTATGGGATTTTTCCTCCCCAAAAGACTATGGATTTTCCTAGTCCTGCAGGTTTTCTTCTCATTGTTCCAGGCAGCTGTTGTGTTAACAAATCTGTAATGATTCTAGTGGTCAATTTTGTGTCACATATCAGTCTTTTCTTTATAGTAGCATAATTTTAAAAAAATTACTTAATTGAAATACATCATGCAAGCTTGCAGCCTACTGATTTTCACACAATATATAAATATGTATTTATCTTCCAAATGAAGATGCCGAAGGTTACCACTTCATGAAATTTCTTTGTTCACCCATTAGGTCAGTACCTGTAAGGGTGCCCACTTTACTAATTTATAAAATATATTTTAATTGTGCCTATTTGTCTTTTTAATAGGATTTTTTTCTTTTTCTTTTTGGTCTGACTTCTTTGACATCCTGCTTAAAGTTTATAAGAGTCATTAATGTTGCTGCACGTAATAATTATTTGTTTATTCACATTATTCCTTAGTAATCCATTCCATTCCATTCCATAAGACTATGCATGTAAGAACATTTCCATTTTAGGAATATCCAGCAGTTGAATTATCCATTCTACTAGTACATTTGGTTATAATTGATTCAGTTTCTGTTTTTGTTTAGAATAGAAAAAAAATGACTATATTTCAAAAATAAGTTATTACTTAGCTTCCCTTTCTGTTTTCCCATTGTTGCTGCTGCTAAGTCGCTTCAGTCATGTACGACTCTGTGCGAACCATAGACAGCAGCCCACCAGGCTCCTCCGTCCGTGGGGTTCTCCAGGCAAGAACACTGGAGTGGGTTGCCGTTTCCTTCTCCATTTCTCATTGTTAGTGTATAGGAATGCAAGGGATTTCTGTGTGTTGATTTTATATCCTGAAACTTTACTGTATACTTGATTAGCTCTAGTAGCTTTCTGGTGGAGTCTTTAGGGTTTTATATGTAGAGGATCATGTCATCTGCAAACAGTGAGAGTTTCACTTCTTTTCAAATCTGGATTCTTTTTATTTCTATTTCTGCTCTGATTGCTGTAGCCAAAACTTCCCAAAACCATGTTGAATAGTAGTGGTGAGAGTGGGCACCCTTGTCTTGTTCCTGATTTTAGGTGAAATGCTTTCAATTTTGCACCATTGAGGATAATGTTTGCTGTGGGTTTGTCACATATAGTTTTTATTATGTTGAGGTATGTTCCTTTGATTCTTGCTTTCTGGAGGATTTTTATCATAAATGGATATGAATTTTGTCAAAAACTTTCTCTGCATCTATTGAGATAATCACATGTTGATTTTTTTTTTCAATTTATTAATATCGTGTATAGGCTTGGATTAATGTGATATTGAGTGGTTTGCCTTGGAAATGAACAGAGATCATTCTGTCGTTTTTGAGTTTGCATCCAAGTACTGGATTTCAGACTCTTTTGTTGACCATGATGGCTACTCCATTTCTTCTAAGGGATTCCTGCCCACATTAGTAGATATAATGGCCATCTGAGTTAAATTCACCCATTCCAGTCCATTTTACTTCACTGATTCCTAGACGTTCACTCTTGCCATCTCTTTTTTGAACCACTTCCAATTTGCCTTGATTCATGGACCTGACATTCTAGGTTCCTATGCAAAACTGCTCTTTACAGCATTGGACCTTCCTTGTTTCTATCACCACTCACATCCACAGCTGGGTCTTGTTTTTGTTTTGGCTCCATCCCTTCATTCTTTCTGGAGTTACTTCTCTATTGATCTCCAGTACCGTGTTGGGCACCTACTGACCTGGGGAATTCTTCTTTCAGTATCCTATCATTTTGCTTTTTCATACTGTTCATGGAGTTTTCAAGGCAAGAATTACTGAAGTGGTTTGCCATTCCCTTCCCCAGTGGACTACATTCTGTCAGACCTCTCCACCATGACCCGCCCATTTGGGTTACCCTGAGGATATGGCTTAGTTTCATTGAGTTAGACAGGGCTGTGGTCCTAGTGTGATTAGATTGACTAGTTTTCTGTGAATATGGTTTCCGTGTGTCTGCCTTCTGATGCCCTCTTGCAACACCTACCATCTTACTTGGGTTTCTCTTATCTTGGGCATGGGATACGGTTCTATGAAGACCTACAAGACCTTTTAGGACTAACACCCAAAAAAGATGTCCTTTTCATTATACGGGACTGGAAGACAAAAGTAGGAAGTCAAGAAACACCTGGAGTAATAGGCAAATTTGGCCTTGGAATGAAGCAGGGCAAAGACTAATAGAGGTTTGCCAAGAAAATGCTCTGGTCATAGCAAACACCCTCTTCCAACAACACAAGAGAAGACTCTACAGATGGACATCACCAGATGGTCAACACTGAAATCAGATTGATTATCTTCTTTGCAGCCAAAGATGGAGAAACTCTATAGAGTCAACAAAAAAAAGACCAGGAGCTGACTGTGGCTCAGATCATGAGCTTCTTATTGCCAAATTCAGACTTAAATTGAAGAAAGCAGGGAAAACCGCCAGACCATTCAGGAATGACCTAAATCAAATCCCTTATGATTATACAGTGGAAGTGAGAAACAGATTTAAGGGCCTAGATCTGTTAGATAGAATGCCTGAAGAACTATGGAATGAGGTTTGTGACATTGTACAGGAGACAGGGATCAAGATCATTCTCATGGAAAAGAAATGAACAAAAGAAAAATGGCTTTCTGGGGAGGCCTTACAAATATCTGTGAAAAGAAGAGAGGTGAAAAACAAAGGGTAAAAGGAAAGATATAAGCATCTGAATGCAGAGTTCCAAAGAATAGCAAGAAGAGATAAGAAAGCCTTCTTCAGTGATCAATGCAAAGAAATAGAGGAAAAGTACAGAATGGGAAAGACTAGAGATCACTTCAAGAAAATTAGAGATACCATGCAAAGATGGGCTTGATAAAGGACAGAAATGGTATGGATCTAACAGAAGCAGAAGATATTAAAAAGAGGTGGCAAGAATACACAGAGCAACTGTACAAAACAGAGCTTCATGACCCAGATAATCATGATGGTGTGATCATTCACCTAGAGCCAGACATCTTGGAATGTGAAGTCAAGTGGGCCTTAGAAAGCATCACTACAAACAAAGCTAGAGGAGGGGATGGCATTCCAGTTGAGCTATTTCAAATGCTGAAAAATGATGCTGTGAAAGTGCTGCCAGCACTCAATATGTCAATAAATTGGAAAACTCAGCAGTGGCCACAGGACTGGAAAAGGTCCATTTTCATTCCAATCCCAAAGAAAAACAATGCCAAACAATGCTCAAATTACTGCACAACTGTACTCATCTCACATGCTGGTAAAGTAATGCTCAAAATTATCCAAGCCAGTCTTCAGCAATATGTGGACCATGAAGTTCCTGATGTTCAAGCTGGTTTTAGAAAAGGCAGAGGAACCAGAGATCAAATTGCCAACATCTGCTAGATCATGGAGAAAGAAAGAGAAATCCAGAAAAACATCAATTTCTGCTTTATTGACTATGCCAAAGCCTTTGACTGTGTGGATCACAATAAACTGTGGACAATTCTGGAAGAGTTGGGAATACCAGACCACTTGATCTGCCTGTTGAGAAATCTGCATGCAGGTCAGGAAGAAACAGTTAGAACTAGACATGGAACAACAGACTGGTTCCAAATAGGAAAAGGAGTATGTCAAGGCTGTATATATTGTCACCCTGCTTATTTAACTGATATGCAGAGTACATCATGAGAAACGATGGACTGGAAGAAACACAAGCTGGAATCAAGATTGCTGAGAGAAATATCAATAACCTCAGATATGCAGATGACACCACCCTTATGGCAGAAAGTGAAAAGGAACTAAAAAGCCTCTTGATGAAAGTGCAAGATTAGAGTGAAAAAGTTGGCTTAAAGCTCAACATTCAGAAAATGAAGATCATGGCATCTGATCCCATCACTTCATGGCAAATAGATTGGGAAACAGTGGAAATAGTGTCAGACTTTATTTTTCTGGGCTCCAAAATCACTGCAGATGATGACTGAAGCCAGGAAATCAAGACCCTTACTCCTTGTAAGGAAAGTTATGACCAACCTAGATAGTATATTCAAAAGCAGAGACATTACTTTGCCAACTAAGGTCCATCTAGTCGAGGCTATGGTTTTTCCTGTGATTGTATATGGATGTCAGAGGGGATTGTGAAGGAGGCTGAGCGCCGAAGAATTGATGCTTTTGAATCGTGGTGTTGGGGAAGACTCTTGAGAGTNCTAAAAAGCCTCTTGATGAAAGTGCAAGATTAGAGTGAAAAAGTTGGCTTAAAGCTCAACATTCAGAAAATGAAGATCATGGCATCTGATCCCATCACTTCATGGCAAATAGATTGGGAAACAGTGGAAATAGTGTCAGACTTTATTTTTCTGGGCTCCAAAATCACTGCAGATGATGACTGAAGCCAGGAAATCAAGACCCTTACTCCTTGTAAGGAAAGTTATGACCAACCTAGATAGTATATTCAAAAGCAGAGACATTACTTTGCCAACTAAGGTCCATCTAGTCGAGGCTATGGTTTTTCCTGTGATTGTATATGGATGTCAGAGGGGATTGTGAAGGAGGCTGAGCGCTGAAGAATTGATGCTTTTGAATCGTGGTGTTGGGGAAGACTCTTGAGAGTCCCTTGGACTGCAAGGAGATCCAACCAGTCCATTCTGAAGGAGATTAGCCCTGGGTGTTCTTTGCAAGGAATGATGCTAAAGCTGAAACTCCAGTCCTTTGGTCACCTCATGCGAAGAGTTGACTCACTGAAAAAGACTCTGATGCTGGGAAGGATAGGGGGCAGGAGGAGAAGGGGATGACAGAGGATGAGATGGCTTGATGGCATCACTGACTCGGATGTGAGTCTGAGTGAACTGCAGGTGTTGGTGATGGACAGGGAGGCCTGGCGTGCTGCGATTCATGGGATCACCAAGAGTTGGACACGACTGAGGGACTGAACTAATGTGGTGTATTACATTGATTGATTTGTGGATATCGAAGTATTCTGGCATCCCTGGGAAAAAGCCCACCTGGTCATGATGTATGATCTTTTTAACAATAATGAGAAAACAGAAAGAGAAATTAAGGAAAAAATTCCATTCACCATTGCAACGAAAGAATAAAATACTTAGGAATATATCTACATAAAAAACAAAAGACCTATATATAGAAAACTATAAAACCCTAGTGAAATAAATCAAAGGGGACACAAATCGATGGAGAAATATATTGTGTTCATGGATCAGAAGAATCAATATAGTCAACATTCTTATACTACCCAAAGCAATCTATAGATTCAATGCAATCCCTATCAAGCTACCAACTTGATAGTTTTCTGAAAACTACAACAAATTATTTCACTATTTGTATGGAAATATGGTACTGACACAAAGACAGAAATATAGATCAATGGAATAAAATAGAAAGCCCAGAGATAAATAAACACGCTTATGGGGACCTTATCATTGACAAAGTAGGCACAAATATACAGTGGAGAAAAGATAATCTCTTTAACAAGAGGTACTGGGAAAACTGGTCAACCACTTGTAAAAGAATGAAACTAGAACTCTTTCTAACACCATACACAAAAGTAACTCAAAATGGATTAAAGATCAAAATGCAAGTCCAGAAACTATAAAACTCCTAGAGGAAAACATAGACAAAGCACTCTCTGGCATAAACCACAGCAGGATCCTCTATGACTCACCTCCCATAATACTGGAAATAAAAGCAAAAATAAACAAATGGGACCTGATTAAAATTAAAAGCTTCTTCACAACAAAGGAATTTATAAGCAAGGTGAAAGACAGCCTACAGAATGGGAGAAAATAATAGCAAATGAAGCAACTAACAAAGAAGTAATCTCAAAAATATACAAGCAACTTATGCAGCTCAAATCCTGAAAAATAAATGACCCAATCAAAAAATGGTCCAAAGAACTAAACAGAAATTTCTCCAAAGAAGATATAGGGATGGCTAACAAACACATGAAAAGATGCACAACATCACTCATTATTAGAGAAATGTAAATCAAGACCACAATGAGATACCATTTCACACCAGTCAGAATGGCTACTATCCAAAAGTCTACAAACAATAAATGCTGGAGAGGGTGTGGAGAAAAGGGAACCGTCTTACATTGTTGATGGGAATGTAAACTAGTAAAGCCACTATGGAGAACAGTGTGGAGATTCCTTAAAAAACTGGAAAAAGTACTGCCATACAACCCAGCAATCCCACTGCTGGGCATACACACTGAGGAAACCAGAATTGAAAGAGACATGTGTACCCCAATGTTCATCGCAGCACTGTTTGTAATAGCCATGATATGGAAGCAACCTAGATGTCTATCAGCAGATGAATGGATAAGAAAGCTGTGATACATATACACAATGGAATATTACTCAGTCATTAGAAAAAAGAATACATTTGAATCAGTTCTAATGAGATGGATGAAACTGGAGCCTATTATACAAAGTTAAGTAAGCCAGAAAGAAAAACACCAATACACATACTAATGTATATATATATGGAATTTAGAAAGATGCTAACAATAACCTTCTACGCGAGACAGCAAAAGAGACACAGATGTCTAGAACAGTCNGAAAAAAGAATACATTTGAATCAGTTCTAATGAGATGGATGAAACTGGAGCCTATTATACAAAGTTAAGTAAGCCAGAAAGAAAAACACCAATACACATACTAATGTATATATATATGGAATTTAGAAAGATGCTAACAATAACCTTCTACGCGAGACAGCAAAAGAGACACAGATGTCTAGAACAGTCTTTTGGCTTCTGTGGGAGAGGAAGAGGGTGGGATGATTTGGGAGAATGGCACTGAAACATGTAAATTACCATATGTGAAGTGAATCGCCAGTCCAGGTTCAATGCATGATACAGGGTGCTTGGATGGAATGGGGAAGGAGGTGGCAGGAGGGTTCAGGATGGGCAACACATGTACACCCATGGCATATTCATGTCAGTGTATGGCAAAACCACTACAATATTGTAAATAAATAAAACTGAAAAAATATGTTATTCAAATGACAAAAAGAGTAAATGCACATTAGGCACTTTTTTCATCCTTTTCATTTAATCAGTGAGAAGGCATATTTGTGTATATAATAATGTAGAATATTCTGCCAAATTTTGATGAGCTGTGGCTTGGAGAACTTAAGGTTGATTGATTAATCCTGTGTATTGCTTGGTGGAGAGGAACATTGCAGGATGGATGTTGTAGAAATAGACACACAGAAGCATATAATCTATGTGTCATAAATTTCTATTACATTTTATTATAAGTAGCTATTTACTCTGTTTCAATAGAGTCATAGTTTGTTATTATTTTCTTGCTTTCGTGTGGCTGATTGAAGTGTAGTTAAGTAATCTGAGGTGAAAATTTTAATCTTCTTCACATTTGTTATGCGTTATATATATTGCATTAGCCCATAATATTTATAGCATATTGAAAACTACTGTTATTGTTGTTCAGTCACTAAATTGGGTCTGACCCTTTGCATGCATGTCAGTCTCCTCTGTCCTCCAGTATCTTCCAGAGTTTGCTCAAATGCATGTCCATTGAGTTGTTGATGCTTCCTAACCATCTCATCTTGTGCTGCTCCCTTCTTCATCTTCCTTCAATCTTTCCCAGCATCAGGGTTTTTCCAGTGAGCTGTTTCTTGGCATCAGGTGGCCAAATATTAGAGCTGAAGCTTCAGCATCAGTCTTTTTAATGAGTATTCGGGGTTGATTTCCTTCAGATGGTCTGGCTTGATCTTCTTGCAGTTCAAGGGGCTCTTAAGAGTCTTCTCCAGCTTGACAATTCAAAAATATGAATTCCTTGGTGCTCAGTATTCTTTGTGATTCAACACTCACCTCTGTACACGACTACTCAGAAAAACACAGATTTAAGTATAAGGACTTTTGTCAGCAAAGTGATGTCTCTGCTTTTTAATATGCACTCTAGGTTTGTCATAGCTTTCCTTCCAAGGAGAATGCATCTTTTAATTTCATGGCTACAGTCACCACTGCAGTGACTTTGAAACCCAATAAAATAAAATCTGTTGCTCTTTCCACTTTTCCCCCTTCTTTTTGCCATGAAGTGATGGAATTGGATGCCAAGATCTTAGTTTTTTGAATATGGAGTTTTAAGCTATCTTTTCCACTCTTCTCTTTCACACTCATTAAGAGGTTCTTCAGTTCCTCTTCACTTTCTGCCATTAGAGTGGTATCATTTCCATATCTGAAGTTGTTAATATTTCTCCTGGCATTCTTGTTTAAACTTGCGGCTCAAGAGGCCTGGTATTTGGCATGATGTATGATGTTCAAGCTGGTTTTAGAAAAGGCAGAGGAATCAGATATCAAATTGCCAACATCCGTTGGATCATG
>SJYA01007264.1:2076-16783 GCA_006410615.1 Neotragus moschatus
CTATTGCATGACTGAATTTCTTGCAACCTTATCTCTCCTTGTTTTTCCTTGTCTTGACCTTCTCCTGGATGTGTACCTTTATAGATTTTATTTATAGACTTTCCCATAGAAAGTTCTCTCCATTTGTTTTCTCAACCTAGAGTATATTTCAATTTCTATTGTTATCCTGTATCACTTATTTCCTATTGACGTTATCTTTCTTTTTTTTTTTGGTGGTTTCTTATAAGGCTCACTGAAATGTTGATGAGATGAAGAGCATTTAGTTAGGAGTTCACTTTGTGTGTCTCCCAGGAAACCTCCTTAGATAGCACCTCTACTACATTCCAATTTCACTGATCCACACTTAAGCAAATGAGACTTTTCCAAACCTGCAGAGTTGAGAGAAACTGCCTACAGAGTGCAGTTGCTTTGACCCTTCACAGCCTGTGTATATTCTGATATTCTTCCTCCATCCATAAACTTAAGGCACATTCTTCCACTGAGCTTGAGTATCTTATCCAAACACTCCTGATTTTAAGATCTCCAATATTATATTTGTATCTCAGGAAATATAATATAATAATAATAATAAACATATTATTATGTTTAATAATAATGTATAATAATAAACATATTATTTGTATGTAATGCAAATAATTGTATTTGTTTGTATTCTCACTTGTTTGTATTCTTTCAAGTCTCAATTTTTGATGTAAAAGATAATGAAACCATTGTCCTGGGAAGTCACTGAGAATTTTTTTTTTCTAAAAGTGGATAAAATTTTAATAATTTTGGTATTCTTTAATGACAGTTTTCAGTGACAATTTTTATTTCAAAGAAAATTCAACTCATTAATACCAAATTTATGTATTTGACAGGAGTTAAATGACTATTCTTACAAGTAGATCTGTAGATGGAGAGACTCGGTCCCTCCTCATGTCTTTGCAAGTACCTCTCTTGCAAATGAGTTTTCTTTGTTGTCTGCATGTTCTTAAAATGGACAGTGGAGTAAGGCAAGACCAATTATTGATATGACTTTTATCACTGAGGGCAAGCTATGCTACCTCTTTGCCTGGTGTCATTTTCAATCTTATTCTTTTTGGAACCTGGGCATATATGGAAGTGCAACATGAAAAAAGTGAAAAGTGAAAGTGTTAGTTGCTCATCATGTTCTGCTCTTTGTGACCCCATGGACAGTAGCCCACCAGACTCCTCTGTCCATGGAATTCTTCAGGCAAGAATACTGGAGTGGATAGCCATTCCCTTTTCCAAGGGATCTTACCGAGCCACTGATGGAACATAGGTCTCTTGCATTGCAGGCAGATTCTTTACCATATGAATCACCAAGAAAGACTATATTTCCCTTTAAGTGGTAAAATGGCCTTTGAATCTCATGATTCTGATTTTCAGAAAAGAGTATTGTTTAGGCCCCATAAAAGACTACGGTAGTGTTTGAAAAATTATTTCTCCTCCATCCCTGACATGTTGCTTCTTTTGGGGTGAATTTTGCATGTGTCTTTTGACTGTCAGTAACTGTTAGGCAAAAAAAGGGAAGATCTTGTTAATGAATTAGGTACATTATTACATAATGTACTACAAACTGGGTAGTTTCCTCTGTCATTGAATGTTTGTCTTCAATGCTCAATCACCTTCCTCAAAGTCAAGATACTAATATTCTTCTATAATCTGTCTCATCTTTTTGTCTTTTCAATTGTTGTGTGACATATTCATTTGTCACTCAATTTCCCACGTTCTGTGATTTGCCCTGTTGCTATCTCTCTTAGGTATAGCAGTAACAAAGTTGACTGTATCTATGTAGTAAAAGCACAGGTGTTTATTAGAACTAATAAGCCAAATAATAACAGAAGTAGTGCAATCAATATAGGTAAAGAACATTTCTTCAACTGAAAACTTTAGAATTATTATTTTAATTTTTTCACAATTAATACAATAATTTTATTTTTTCATCCTTATTTGCCTTTGGAGAATAGTCTCTTAACCAAGTGAGCTCTCAGCCACTGTGTGTGTGTGTGTGTGTGTGTGTGTGTGTGTGTATCTACATTTGGATACTTAAAATTTAAATATGAATTTTACAATAAATTTTGTGTCTTGGTGTACCATTTCCATGATATTGCCCTTAAATTTCCCATTTTATCTTTCTAAAGGACCCCAGATGAAAAATGGTAAGTATCGTAAAACTCATTTCTCACAAACTTCATTTACATGAGTGATTTCTTGAGGATTGACTTTTCCACTCTCATAATCCACATGCTTTCTTTGTATTGCCCTGTTTCTGAATGTCTACCTTTACCTCTCCAATTGTGACTTAGAGATTTCCCCATAGAGAGTTCATTTCATTAATTTCCCCTTCTAAAATCTATTTCAATTCCTTTTCCTATCTATATCATTTCCTTTCTATTCATTTTTATCTATTTTTAGCAACTTGTTATAGGCTTACTTAAAAGTTAATGAGATAAAGGTTATCAGGTTGAAAGGCACTGGATTCCATCCTGGTTATCTGCCAGGACATATCTCAGTTCCAATATCTCGGGCCCACACTTAAGTCAATGAGATTTCTTGAAGCCTGCAGAGATCAGAGAAGATTGCTAACAGCTTGATGAAGTTTGCCTATTCATTGTCCCTTCAAAGCCTGTATAAATTCTGCTTTCATTTCTTGATCAACATTTTTCTTCCACTGTGCCTGAATATATTTCCAGGTATAATAATATTTCCAATGTTATTATTGCAATTTTTCCTTCAAACAATAGTAATCTTTTTCTTGCTATTTGTTTTTTGCTTTACATTTCGAATGACACAATAATAGTCTTAGTAATCTGAATTTTGTTTAGTGTTTTGAGAAGAAATATACATTCCCAGGAAATATCCAATTGNATTTCCAGGTATAATAATATTTCCAATGTTATTATTGCAATTTTTCCTTCAAACAATAGTAATCTTTTTCTTGCTATTTGTTTTTTGCTTTACATTTCGAATGACACAATAATAGTCTTAGTAATCTGAATTTTGTTTAGTGTTTTGAGAAGAAATATACATTCCCAGGAAATATCCAATTGTTTACATTCTTCTCTTGGTTCTCAACATGAGAGTCTAAGAAACTATTGCCCTAGTAAGTTGACAAATATTGTTTTTCCTGCAGCATGATATAATCCTTAAAATATTAACATCTTTTAATGACAGTTTTCAGTGACTTTCTTATTTCAAAGTTAATTTAATTCAGATCTGTATCAAAATTATGTATGTTGTAGTCTTGACACGGAGGCTTACCTCCTGGCTCAGTGGTAAAGAATTTGCCTACCAGTCTAGGAGATGCAGGTCATCCCTGGGTCAGGAAGATCCCCCAGAGAAGGAAATGGCAGTGCATTCCAATATTCTTGCCTGGGAAATCCCATGGACAGAGGAATCTGGTATAACAGTCCATGTGGTCACAAACAAGTCGGACACAACTTAGCAATTAAATAACAATGAAGCTTGCCTTAACTTCTTCTACAAATGGACTGTGAACAGATGGATATCTTTACTCTATTCTTCAGTATCCTTTCCCTGGTCTTCAATATCCTTTTCAAGTACATCTCCTATAGTTCAGTTTCTGTCTGTTTCCACTGAATTTTGGAAAAGGAGGTTGACCCAATGCAAGATCAATGAATGTAATGACATTTATTTCAGACAGATGGCTGACCCATCTACTTGATGGTGTCATTTTCATTATTTATTGGGAAATGAGGCATTTATAAAAGTACAGTGACATTATCCCCTAGTTGGTGAGATGTCCTTTGAAACTCGTGGTTAAAGGCTCAGAAGTGTGTGTCAGTTAAGAACACAAAGAAAACCAAGGCTGTGTCTGAACATTTAGTCCTCCTCCCTTCCTGTCATGTTACTTCATTTTGTGAATGTTTATTAGTTCCTTTGACTCTGTTAGTAAATGTTAGGTGAAAAAAGGCAACTTTCATTAATGTATTTCCCTGTGGATCTAGACATGGTTTCATCTGTTATTGTACCTTTGTCATCAATCTCCATCTTCTTCAAAGTCAATATGCACACATTCTTATATAATTTTGAGTCACCTTTCTGTCTTTATAATGGATGTTTGCTATATGGACTTTTTTTTTTTCATTTTTCCCCATTTATCCTTCTGTGATTTGTCTTGTTGTTGCAAAATCTGCATTTACTTCCTGTCCATTTAATGCTAGTAATCACACATCTGGGAATTATTGTCATTTTCAGTGTGGCCATTGTGTAATGCATTAACCTAAGTCACTTTCACATCCTGTAATGTATAACTTGCTTCACTGGTATTGGTTTTTTTATTTTTCTTACATCACTGAATTTAAATCAAATGTGTATGATTTAGGAGAGAATCAGAACAGAAACCATATAAGACAAGTAGGTATGTTCATGGGTGACATAAATGTGAATAGAGACACCCAGTAAATTCTAGAAGAACTTTTTTCCAATCCTGCAATTAATTATTTGTATCTAGTTTATTGACAAAAACTACTGTGAACTCTCAACATGTGTGCTAACATCCAAATAACTCAATCTTACAAACTGAAATTGAAAATATAAGTGTCAAAAGTGATTATAAGCTTTTTTAAAAACTAAATTCCAAAAACAACATTTCTAAAATTATCTCTCAGTGTTCTTAAATGACTCAGATTATGCAATTCTCTATTTCTGGAATATATTGTTGAGCAAAAGAGAGGGTTTGGTCACTGAGAATGTGTGAGCTTCTTTGTCTATGTGTGTGTTTTTGTGTGCATGTGTGTGAGTATATGCTTATGCTCCTGAGTGTGTCTGCAAATTCCACATGTGTTTTCCTGTTTTGTGTGAGTGTGAATAATGAAAAATATATTTATAACTTCAAAATAGTCAATAAGATTAGTTTATCTTTGTTTCTTTTCATATTTACCTGGACTCCTCATTTTATTTTTTAGATGATCATGAAAAAGGATTTGGTAAGTGTTTCTAACATCCTTTGCCCCAGCACCCTTTAAATGGTTGCTCATAATTCCCTGTCTTTCTTTCCATGTATCAATCCATCATGCTTATCTTTTCCCTCTCCCATCTCCAACCTTTTGGATATGGACTACCCTCATATTAATTCCTTTTATCTCTTTTCCCTAATTGCATCCTTTCTCATTACTTGCCTTTTTTTTTTTTTAAACATATCTTTTCTTCTCTCTAAACATTAGGTCATTTTTTTTTTTCTTCTCTTCCTTTTCTGTCTCCAGAGACTTGACTAGCTTTGGTTATATTTCTAGTGATAAGTGATATCAGGTTGGTCACTACATTCTTTCAGTTCTAAATAAATTTTCCTGCAAGTGATCACAGATGTAGAATGTCTGTGACATTTCAAATTCAAGGGATAATAGCTATGTGACTGACTCTGAGCCAAAACTTAAGTGAGCAGATAACCCCACATTTGCTGAGCAAATTTTGTCTACTCTTTAAAAGACTAGATTTTCAGATGTCATCTTTGGCCAATGTAAGCTCTAAGTCTAACCTCACAGTCACATTGACCACACAACCTAATTGTTCTTGTATAGATGTATTCTACCAAATATTGTATTTTTTTTTATAATTTCTAACTTATTAGGTCTGCAAACTGCACATTTTCTCAATGTATTTATGATAACGTCACCTGTTAACAAAAGTTCACCTAATACCATATCACTCAATAATGAAATGTTGAGAAGCAACTTTACTTAGAAATTTAAGAGTTTTTTATAAAACATTAAGTCAAAGCCTAAAGTTTTGCCTCAGGTATCCACTTGATATTTCCATTTACATTTTCTTTCAGGGGAAATAGAACTTTCCAAACTATATCTTTACAGTTGTAGGAGGCCAGAAGTGGTTCATATTACAATAACCATATGTACAGTAGTGTCTGATTTTATTAGGAAAAGTACATGTTTCAAAGGTAAACTTCAGAAGTATCATTTCAATGCTTTTACCCCATTAAGACACTACTATTCCTGCTTGACATTGTTATCCTCTGGAAGAATAGCCCCTTGCCAAAATGGCTCTTCATCCACACTGTGTATTTGTTTGTTTGTTTTTTGCATTCAGATCAAAATGAATTTAAATATGAATTTTGTAATACAGTTTATTTCTTAGTGTTCCATTCCCATGATACTGAACTTAAAATTTCACTTTATTTTTCTATGGAAGTTCAAGATCAAAATGGTAAGTATTCTGTAGCTTTTCAAAAACCTCTTCAGCATGACTGATTTCTTGAGGCTCCATCTCTTAATCCAGATGCTTTCCATTGTATTGTGCTTGTCCTAGATGCCTGACTTTGTGTCTCCCAGTTGAATTATAGACCTCCCCATACAGAGTCTCTCTATTCAATTCCCCCATCTAAAATGCATTCTATTTTCCAATCTGTATCCTTCTTTTCTGTAAACATTAGTTGGTTCCTGTTGCCCAGACATGTTATGGGCTCATGTGTATGATGTATGTGTATGAGTATGTGATGAAGAACATTATGTTCAAAGGCACTGAGTTCCATTTTGCTTATCTGCAAGGACACATCCACTGTTAGGACCGCTGTAAAATGCCTGTATCCAGGGCCTATATTTATCACAATGAGAATTCCTCAAACCTGCAGAGATAGAGGAGAAGATGCCTAATGTGCTCAGTGAAGTTTGCCTCTCACTGTCCTTCAAAGCATGTAAGCATTCTGCTTTATTTCTTGATCCATGAGTTTGACACTCATTCTTCCACTGTGCCCAAATATATTACCCTAAGTTTCCCAGATAAAGAAATGTTTCAGAAGTTATTCTTGGAATAGTTTCTTGCAAAAGTGGTAATTCTTCCTTCACTGGCATTGAATGTTATATTTTTCTTACAGGCACTCAATATAAATCACCTGTGCTTCATTCAGGTGTGGATCAAAATAGAAACGTCCCAAATCAAGGTGATGTATTCATCGATTGACTTAATATGTGATTAGAGGCACATAGTTCATAATGAAGAGTAATCTCTAGAAGGCTTTTAATCCTGTAATTCAATATTTGTATCTATTAGATAGCTTTATTATCTAAAGCTACCTTGATTCCTCACATATATGTTAGCTTCCAAATATCTTATCATATCTTATAAAGTGAACAATGAATGCCTAACTAATGTCAAAAGTGATTAAAAACTTTTTTAAAACTTAGCTTCTAGGACTAATGTTCCTAAGATTATATCTCCATCTAACAGATTGACTTAATTTTTGCCCACTCTGAATTTCTGGAGAATATATTAAGCAAAAGGAGGGTTTCTTCCTGTAGATGTATGAGGTTCTGGGGGTTGATATTCCTGTGAGCTCTCTGTGTCTATGCATGTTCTATATCAGTGTTTTGTGTGTGTGTGTGTGTGTGTTTCTGAACACTAATAAACTGAATTGTAAATGCAAATTTTAGAATAGAATTGTTTTGTGTTTGTATCTTTCAATATTTACATGGAACTCCTAATTTTATTTTTTGGACATTTTAGGAAATAAAATTGGTAAGTATTTCTGACATTTTTCCCATAGACACTTAAATGACTACTATCATTCCCTCCCTTTCTGTCTCTTTGGCACCTATTCTCTCATCCTTCCCCGCTTCCCTCTCCAGTTGTCTTTATATGGACTACTTTCATATCAACTTCTTCCATCTGGTTTTCCCTAGTCCCAACTCTTTCTATTCCTATCTTTTCATTATATACCTATTCTTGTCTATATACTTCAGTGTTTTCCTTTTTATGTCTCCTGAGTGTTGTCTTGATTTGATTCTAATTTTTGTAGGGATGAGGGGTATCAGGCTGGTCACCACATCATTCCCATGAAATAGATGTTTTTGTGTAAATGATCACTGATGTCAAATCACTGTGACCTTTCAAGTTCAAGGGAGAATAACCATGTGATTGATACTGACCCAAAACTTAAGTGAACAGAAAACTCCAGATTTGTTGAGCAAATTACTCTGCCTTCTGCTCTTTCAAAGACTATTAATTCAATTACATTCTTTTATTACATATGAGCTCTAAATCTACTCTTGCATCCCCCTTGATCTTATTATCCAGTTGTTTCTAGGTATATGAATGCTGAATTTAATGATAAGCCTCATAATATTGTGCAGCCTCTTTTAACTCAAAAATTCTTTTGGTACAAAATACAAATTTAAAAGATTTATTCAGAAAACACTAATTCAAACACTAAATGTTTATCTCTATTCTCTTGATGTTTTTCAATTACACTTTGTTGCAGAGGAAATAGAATTTAGCAGTATAGTAGATGACTACAACTGGTTACTGATACATTAGCCCATGTGTACAAAAGTCCATTTATATTCCCTCATCACCTTTTAAATATATTGCTTGTCTATCAGTTCACACTAATTTTCTATACTGAGAAAGGCAGAAATGCCAACACAAACACAAGGATCTGATACTATTTAACAGAACTCACAATTTAACTTCCCTGATGGGGCCGTTTTCAACCTTGCACAACGAAATATGTGAAATGAAAATGGGTACTTCTCATTAGTATGGTGGACTTTGAAACTTTTGGTTTTAATTCTATAAATGGTGGTCCATTTGAACCCAAAAGCAAATGAAGGAAGTGTTTCCAATTTCTGACCTGGTCCCTTCCTGACGTTGTCCTCTTATTTGAATGAATTGGATCACTTTTCTTTTGTTGATCAATAATATGAAGAAGGAAAACACATGACTCAAAACGTTTTTCACTAGGAACCAACATGTGGTTTCATCTGTGTTTTTATACCTTTTTCTCCAATGATCAATTTCCATGTTCCCCAGTACCATCAAACAAATAACTTACATGATATGTCTTTTTATTTAGTCTCCCCNGATTTGAATGCATTGGATTTCTTTGCTCTTGTTGATCA
The DNA here is from genome assembly GCA_006410615.1 of Neotragus moschatus. NCBI lineage: Eukaryota > Metazoa > Chordata > Mammalia > Artiodactyla > Bovidae > Neotragus > Neotragus moschatus. The sequence continues at coordinate 10,950 of SJYA01007264.1, forward strand.
AGAGTGTGAAGAAGGAAAACATGTGACTCAAAATGTTTTCACTATGAACCTACATGTGGTTTCATCTGTGTTTTTATAACTTTTTCTTCAACAATCAATTTCCATGTTCCCAAACACCATCAAACAAATAACTTACATGATAAGTCTTTTTATTTAGTCTCTCAATTTTGTCTTCTGCATTTGGTANGATCAATAAGAGTGAAGGAAGAAAAGGTATGAGTCACAATGTATTTCACGTGAATATACGCATGGTTTCATCTGTTTTTATACCTTTTTCCTCAACAATCCTTTTCCATGTTTCTAAACACCATCATACAAATAGCTTACATGATTTGTCTTTTTATTTAATCTTCCCAAATTTAGTTTGCCTTCTGCATTTGGCATTCCATTTTCCCCATTAGTACTTCTGTGATTTTCTCATTTTGATACAATCTAAACAGACATTTCTTTTGTGTCAACTAAATGTTAGTATTGGTATATTTCAAAGATTTACCAGTTTTAAGCTTCTGAAGAGTGAGTTTTCTTGAACATATGCTCAGTCTTTTGACGTAAAAACCCCTTCACCATCATTTCGTATTTTCATACCTTTTACTCATGTATTTTTTTATATATGAAAGACCTGCCTCACTTAGGCTTTCACTAAAATAGCAATTTGCATTACAGTAGTTTAAGTATTCGTTTATTGACAAACATGTGAATAGAATCATCCAGGCTACAAACCCAGTATTTTTTTGACAACACTGGTTCAAGATGTTAAACAATGCTTCTGGCTCTTAACTTTTTAGGTATTACAATAATTTATTTAACCCTATCTATTAAGTTGTAGCCAAATAAATTTATAGTGCTAATAATCTGAATAATTATACATTACTTCTGCCAACATAGGTAAAATACAGTTTGAAAGGTCAACTTCAGAACTAGTATTTTAATAATTTTCTCCAATTAAGATAATACTTAATTGTCTATTTCAGGAGAGTACTATATTTAAAAATAGAGCTGTCATACACAGTCCACAGTGTGTGTTTTCTGTGTGTTTATGTGTTGCTGTGTATGCTTTCTGAGAGCTATAATTTTACATATGTGTTCAATATTTGCTATAAATTTTGTTTTTTGATCTTATGTTTCCCTGATTGACCCTAAATTTTCCATTTTGTTTTTCTAAAGAACTTCAGGAAAGAAGTGGTAAGTAAAAACTTATTACTCACAAATGACTTATACATAACTAATTTCTTCACATCTAACCATTCACAATCTTTTCATCCATAGGTTTCTCCGTCTTTCCCTTTCCCTGGATGTCTGTCTTATAGCTACAAATTTGTTATAGGCTTATTCAGAGGATGTTCTTTCCATTTAGTTTCTCCTCCTAAAAGCCATTTCAATTCCCACTTTCCCCATTCCACAGCATTTCCTTCCTACACATATCAGCATTTTCTGTTTTCCTCAGTCTGTCTCTGAAGACTTGATGCAGGCCCCCTGAAAACTTGAAGAGCTAGAGGACATTAAACTGAAAGCACGGGGTTCCATCCTATCTGGGCATCCATCTCCTGGGCACATCCATAGTCAGGAACTTCATCATATTCTATTTTTAAGGGCACACATTTAGGTCAATAAGACTTCCCTAGATCTGCACAGTTGAGAGAAGATACCTAATAGGTTGAGTGAAGTTTGTCTATTCATTGTGCCTTCAAAGCCTGTGTAAATTCTGCTTCACTTCTTGATCCATAAACTTGACACACATTCTTCCATTGTACTCAGATACATTAACCTAGCATTCCCAGGCATAAAAATATTTCCAAAGTTATTCTTGGAATTTTTTTCTTCCAACAATGGTAATTTTTTTCTTTTTATTTGAGTTTTTGTTTTGCATCTTGAATGCCACAATGATCATCTTGGCCACCCAAACTTTGTTTAGTGTTTTTAAAAGAAATATATATTCCAGGAAATTTTCAGTTGTTTATATCTCTCTTGGGCTTCCCTCATAGCCCAGTGGGTAAAGAATCTGCCTGCAGTGTAGGTGATGTTGGTTCAATTCCTGGGTCTGGAAGATCTACTGGAGAAGCGATAAGCTACCCGCTCCAGTCTCTCTCATCAGGAAGCTTCCATAAGCCTCTTCTCCTTCTCCATCAGAGGGCAGACAGACTGAAAATCACAATCACAGAAAACTAACCAATCTAATCACATGGACCACAGCCTTGTCTAACTCATTGAAACTATAAGTCACGCCATGGAGGGCCACCCAAGACGGATGGATCATGGTGGAGAGTTCTGACAAAATGTGATCCACTGGATAGGGAATGGCAAACCACTTCGGTATTCTTGCCTTGAGAACCCCATGAACAGTATGAAAAGGCAAAAAAGACAAGAAACTGAAAGAAGAACTCCCCAGGTTGGTAGGTGCCCAATATGCTACTGGAGATCAGAGGAGAAATAACTCCAGAAACAATGAAGAGATGGACACAAAGCAAACACAACACCCAGTTGTGGATGTGAATGGTGATGGAAGCAATGTCTGATGCTGTAAAGAGCAATATTGCATAGAAACCACGAATCAAGGCATTTTGGAAGTGGTCAAACAGGAGATGGCAAGGGTGAATGTCAACATTTTAGGAATCAGCAAACTAAAATGGACCTTAACTCAGATGAGTTTAACTCAGATGACCATTATATCTACTACTGTGGGCAAGAATCCCTTAGAAGAAATGGAGTAGCCATGATGGTCAACAAAAGAATTCGAAATGAAGTACTTGGATGCAATCTCAGAAATGACAGAATGATCTCTGTTCATTTCCAAAAAAAAAAAAATATTCAATATCATGGGAATCCAGGTCTATGCCCTGACAATTAATGTTGAAGAAGCTGAAGTTGAATGGTTCTATGAAGACCTACAGGACATTTTAGAATGAACACTGAAAGCAAGATGTCCTTTTCATTATAGGGGACTGGAAGACACAAGTAGGAACTCAAGAAAACCCTGTAGTAACAGGCAAATTTGGTCTTGGAGTACAGAATGAAGAAGGGCAAAGACTAACAGAGTTTTGCCAAGAGAACCCACTGGTCATAGCAAACACCCTCTTCCAACAACACAAGAGAAGACTCTACTTACTGACATAACCAGATGGCCAACACTGAAATCAGATTGATTATATTCTTTGCAGCCAAAGATGGAGAAACTCTACAGAGCCAGCAAAAACAAGACCAGGAGCTGATTGTGGCTCAAATCATGAACTCTTAATACAAAATTCAGACCAAAATTGAAGAAAGTAGGGAGANTTACTGACATAACCAGATGGCCAACACTGAAATCAGATTGATTATATTCTTTGCAGCCAAAGATGGAGAAACTCTACAGAGCCAGCAAAAACAAGACCAGGAGCTGATTGTGGCTCAAATCATGAACTCTTAATACAAAATTCAGACCAAAATTGAAGAAAGTAGGGAGAACCACTAGACCATTCAGGCATTACCTAAATCAAATCCCTTAAAATTATACAGTGGAAGTGAGAAATAGGTTTAAGGGACTAGATCTGATAGAAACAATGCCTGATGAAGTATGGTCAGAGGTTTGTGACATTGTACAGGAGATAGGGAGCAAGACCATTGCTAAGAAAAAGAAATGCAAAAAGGCAAAATGGCTGTCTGAGGAGGCCTTACAAATAGCTGTGAAAGGAAGAGAAACCAAAAGCAAAGGAGAAAAGAAAAGATATACCCATTTGAATGCAGAGTTCCAAAGAATAGCAAGGAGAGATGAAAAAGCTTTCCACAACGATCAATACAAAGAAACAGGAAAACAATCAAATGGGAAAGACTAGCGATCTCTCCAAGAAAATCAGAGATACCAAAGGAACATTTCATGCAAAGTATGAAATAAAGTACAGAAATGGTATGGACCTAACAGAAGCAGAAGATATTAAGAAGAGATGGCAAGAATGCACAGAACAACTGTTCAAAAAAGATCTTCACGACACAAATAATCATGATGGTGTGGTCACCCACCTAGAGCCAGACATCCTGGCATACAAAGTCAAGTGGGCCTTAGGAAACATCACGGAAAACAAAGCTACTGGAGGTGATGGAATTGCAGTTTAGCTATTTCAAATCCTAAAAGATGATGCTCTGAAAGTGCTGCACTCAATATGTCAGCAAATTCGCACAACTCAGCAGTGGCCACAGCCTGGAGAAGGTCAGTTTTCATTCCAATCCCAAAGAAGGGCGATGCCAAGGAATGCTCAAACTACCACACAATTGCCCTCATCTCACACACTAGCAAAGGAATGCTCAAAATTCTCAAAGCCAGGCTTCAGCAGTATGTGAACTGTGAACCTCCAGATGTTCAAGCTAGTTTTAGAAAAGGCAGAGGAACCAGAGATCAAATTGCCAACATCCCTGGATCATGGAAAAAGCAAGAGAGTTCCAGAAAAACATCTCTTTCTGCTTTATTGACTATGCCAAAGCCTTTGACTGTGTGGNTCACACACTAGCAAAGGAATGCTCAAAATTCTCAAAGCCAGGCTTCAGCAGTATGTGAACTGTGAACCTCCAGATGTTCAAGCTAGTTTTAGAAAAGGCAGAGGAACCAGAGATCAAATTGCCAACATCCCTGGATCATGGAAAAAGCAAGAGAGTTCCAGAAAAACATCTCTTTCTGCTTTATTGACTATGCCAAAGCCTTTGACTGTGTGGATCACAATAAACTGTGGAAACTTCTGAAAGAGATGGGAATACCAGAACACCTGACCTGCCTCTTGCAAAACCTATATGCAGGTCAGAAAGCACCAGTTAGAACTGGACATGGAACAACAGACTGGTTCCAAATAGGAAAAAGCATATGTCACAGCTGTATATTGTCACCCTGCTTATTTAACTTATATGCAGAATACATCATGTGAAACACTGAGCTGGAGGAAGCACAAGCTGGAATCAAGATTGGTGGGAGAAATATCAATAACCTCAGATATGCAGATGACACCATCCTAATGGCAGAACGTGAAGAACTAAAGAGTACCTTGGACTGCAAGGAGATCCAACAAATCCATCCTAAAGGCAATCGGTCCTGAATGTTCATTGGAAGGATTGATGTTGAAGCTGAAACTCCAAAACTTTGGCCAACTGATGTGAAGAGCTGACTCATCTGAAAAGACCCTGATGCTGAAAAAGATTGAAGGCAGGAGGAGTAGGGGACGACAGAAGAAGAGATGGTTGGATGGCATTACCAACTCAATGGACTTGAGTTTGGGTAAACTCCAGGAGTTGGTAACGATCAGGGAGGCCTGGCAGACTGCAGTCTATGGGGTGGCAAAGAGTCGGACACGACTGAGTGACTGAACTGAACTGATTGTTATTTAATTTGTCATATTGTTGTAATGTATGAAGGCATTCCTATTGAGTCAAGTAAATTTTATCAGTAATATTCTCTAATGTATTGGCTTTTCAAGTGGATGAAGTGAAAATTTCCTCCAAGATATGCTCAGGTCACTTCATTTAGACCTGCTTCACTGATTTTTAATACTTATTTTATGTTAATGAAACTTTAAAAAATTTCCTTTGTGTATAGTTAAAAGATAAATTTGTACTCATGTCCCACGCTAGTAAGGTTGTGCTTAAAATCTTGCACGCTAGGCTTCAACATAATTTGAACCAAGAAATTTCAGATATCCAAGCTGGGTTTGGAAAAGGAAGAGGAACCAGAGAACAAATTGCCAACCTTCACTGGATAATAGAGAAAGCAAGGGAATTTCAGAAAAATATATGTCTCTGTTTCACTGACTATGCTAAAGCCTTTGAGAATGTGGATCATATTAAACTGTGAAAAGCTCTTAGAGACACGAGAATACCAG